>VXCM01004291.1:1961-89240 GCA_014773175.1 Lucifuga dentata
AAAAAAAAAAAAAAAAAAAAAAAAAAAAAAAAAAAAAAAAAAAAGGTCCCTTCATCTTTTCTGTCCAGGCAGGAAAATACATTATCAATCTGACAACCAGGGACCTTCCATACTTCAACTATTATGTCTATTCCTAGGAGACAGAAAAATGAATGCACACACTCACACAAAAACATACACATAAACACACACGCACATCCTGCCTTGGAGTCTCCCTTAACCTCCTGGCTGTTGTTTCATTGAACCATCCACTGTTTAGTTTAGAATGAGGGGGGACAATCTGATGGTTATGTGTGGGACAGGATGCAGACACCATGACACCCCACCACCAAAAATAAAACAAAAAAAAAAAAGTTGTGAAATCCTGGAGGGTCTGACTTCTCTTATTAGTTGCACATTTGAAAGATCACCAAAAAAAAGGTAAAACAGCAAAACTGTTGTGCATCAGTCAAAGTAGCATCAGGAGGTTGAACAGCATTTCTGGTAGACAANAAAAAAAATCCACACACACAAACACACAAAGATCAGTCAAGAAACCACCAGCCAGCCCACAATTTCTGCTATATTCATGGCAGACTTTATCGGTTAACATTCTAGACCTGAATCCTCATCCAGCACTTCTCACATCTTGAGGCAGGTTGCAGCAAAGAGGACGGAGGATTGCAGCTTTTGAAGTTTGTGCAGCACATGAGCCTGCAGCTGCATTACCCTGCAGCATGTGAGCCTCAGCTGCATGGCCCAGCTGCCCTGCGAGCCTCTCACTTCCCACTCCTCATGTAGTGGAATTTCATTTAGGCTTGGCTCTCTGCTGCACGTCCCACCCAGCAGAGTGAGGAATTCTTTCCCTTCTCTTGTGGAACGTCATTCTCATTTCCAGCTCAAGAAGGATGAAAGAGATGAAGTCGAACCCTGCTGGTGTAAAATTGGTTTTACATGCCGGGACTCAGAGGACTGCAGGACAGCTCGTCACTCCAGTCGGTGGGAAATGTGATGAGAGGGCTTCCTGTGAGTGTTTTTGTCTCTGACACACAAGTCCAGAAAAAGCAAAGCTCAGGATGGATACTTTAAAGTTTTTTTATATTTCAACTTTCTCATTAGTACACTGACACACACACACATACACACACAGATTTGTAAATATAGTAGTAAACATGATGTTGCCATGATTTTGCTGAGCTTTAATATTAGTTAACACTATAAATCTGTCCTGACGGCAGCACAAGAGAAAAAACAACAAATTAATTTCCTGGGAAGCATTAATTTTGTAAATTTCATGCCAACCTCCCCTTTAGATTTTGATATTTCTTGTGTACAAATGGCTCTCTGATGGTGCAAAGAAGAAATTTCATGGCCTGTAGTTGTGTGGGGTGACGAAGCCTTAAAATAATATGATACGTCAAGGTATTTTTACAAAAGCAATATTCATTATGAGCACTAACACTAAATGATGTTGCGTTGCTGACAGCATAAATATACAAAACTGCAAACTGTAACAACATGAGTAAAAATGAATGTGTAAAAGTAGCACAGTACAGTGTTTCCCTTCATTAAAAGTAGAAACAACTAAATCCTGTAATATTTTAGCTTATAATAACTCAAATTAACTTGATCTGCTAGTCTTCAGTCATCTACAAACCCTAAATAATATCAAAATGACTGATGATGTCTTCAGATCTGAGCTTTGGCAGGTTATGATTTTCCCTCCAGAGCTAAATAACATCTATGATGTTAAACTTATATTCAGCTCTGAAGTCCAAATCCACCATAAGCCCGTGGCTGAGGAGAAGAACTCATTTGAAGTGAGTGTAGCGGCTAGGCTAACAATGTTCATACATCACAACAAGTCACCTTTAAAGGACCATACCAGCCATTTTGCATGTTTAAGCCTAATATATTCAGTTTTCATACATGTTACGGTTCTGACAATCATTTCCCAAAGGATAAAACTGTATTTCAGCTTTCCTGATATTTTGCAAAATCTCTTAATCTTTCAAAATCAAATATTCAAGTGATACACCCACCTTAAAAATCGGTGTTTCTCCTGCTAATAGTTATGCAGCCTTATGAAGTCATGGTCCTTTAAATTTTTCCATAAACGCAGGTCTTCTTTTGGGACTATATTCCCCGGTGGAGGCATACATTCACTCCACGCTTTTTATTGAGCTTAAACACTAAAATTACATAACTTCTAAAAAAACCTGAATACACGTCTTGTTGGTGATGATGGATTACCTATCCCAAGAACATTTCAAATATCAACAAGTTGATTTTAATAGCGTACCAGAACGAACTGAAACAATGGCGGTCTGGAAGGTAGGAAAAACATTTTTAATTCACCGTTCCAGTAGTATGCTTTGGGAAATGATTGTCAGTAACTTTACGTGTATAAAAATTTTATATATTAGGCTCAAACATGCAAAATGAGTTGAATGGTCCTTTAACCCAAGAATATGTTATGTTGGCTGTACTGAGCTTTAGAAATGGACACTTACCGTACTTAAGAAGTAGATAAACAGCACATGTAACTACAGCATATTTGATGCTGTAGTTACTTTATAATCTGCATCAGTCCATGTGAAGGCTTAGAAAACTGCTGATCTAAGCACTTTCCTTATGCATTCCTCTTTCCCATTCAGTCCTGGATTTTATTCCCAGCTTCTTTGTTTCCCATTCTACATCTGTAAGTTACACTAATCAGATTTACAGTCGTTACTAGACTCCAAATAGAGCACTACCATTTAGCCCTTTTCACCATTTTTTTTTGGGGGGGGGGGGNGGGGGGGGGGGTGGTGGTTACCAGCTCTGTTAATTGTTATTGCCAAAACGGAATGTATGGAGGAGGAAAGTTGAGCTGGACAGTGAGAGAACAGACAGATCCTAATTTCTGCTGAAAGAAAGGCAAACTAATCTCAAATGAGGTCTGGCCCACTGACTTGCTGGCAGATGGGATGACTCGGTGTGTGTGTGTGTGTGTGTGTGTGTGAGAGACCAGCTGACTGACTCGCTGGCTGGTTTGCCTGCATTCCTCTGCAGACACCAGCAGGGTACAGTCTGACCTGGTGTGATAATCCGCTCTCTGCCAGGACTTCTAATCAGCTCTTCCAGACCTGAAATGGGGGAGCCAGCCTGGCACACACACACACACACATAGAAACACACCAGTAGCATCTGCAGAAAATATTTAGTTCATTTATTTAGTGATATAGAGCCAGTGAAAATCTTGGGATGACACAATAAAAAAGGCTGTGCAATTTAATTATAATATCATTTTTTTTTAAACAATACTAACATGAACAAAAAAGCTTTGTAAAAATTAACTTTTGACAGATGTTTTTTTTTTTTTTTTTTTTTTTTTTTTTTTTTNTTTTTTTTTTTTTTTTTAAGTATATTGAACATTTCATTGAAATTGCAAAGTTGCTGTTTTAATTGTTCTGCTTCATTTTATTAAAGGACCATACCGGTGGTTTTGCACAATAAATACTACCCACATATATGCTACATTAGTGACAACTTTTTTTGAAAAACATAAAGCTGTATTTCAGATTTCTTTCAAAAGAAGACCTGTGTTTATCAAAAAAATTTAAATGACCTTGACTTCATTAGGCTGAGTAACTATTAGCAGGAGAAACATGGATTTTTAAGGTGGGTGTATCACTTGAATATTTGATTTTGAAAGATTAAGAGATTTTGCAAAATATCAGGAAAGCTGAAATACAGTTTTATCCTTTGGGAAATGATTGTCAGTAACGTTACATGTATGAAAATTGAATATATTAGGGCTCAAACATGCAAAATGGGTGGTATGGTCCTTTAAGTGGTGTCAATTTAGTTAGTAACTCCAAAAAAGTGGATTTGGTGTTAAGTTGCTCTTTAAAGTTCTCCATTATGTATAGCCAATGAATGTGTGCCTGTCTAAAAAGGTTAACGTCGCACAAAGGAACTTAATGGTAGCTATAGGAAGGCAGAATGTTTTTCTTTCTCTTACCTCTTTCACATATTTACTGTCAGCTGTCCTATCTACTCTGATCAAACTCAGTCATCAGGTGATATGCGATCATCCATTTATCTTAAGTGACACCTTGTAAAAAAGCATTTTACTGTGATGATGATTTAGCTCTTTAGCCCTGAGCTCTTTCCAGCCATCTGGAATCTCCTCATTCCAATGTTGCATACTACATACTGTAAAACTATATACCAGGGATAGGCAACTGGTGGCCCGTGGGCCAGATACGGCCCATACCTTTGATCTATCAGGTTCTCAGATGACTTTTCAATTAATAAAAATGAAAATTATAAAAAGAGGGCACTCGGTTGCTCAGTCATTACTGATGCAGTATTTACTACCATCCATTCCATGGTAGCAAAGCTTTCATTGAGAGAATAAGATCTGGTCTGGTCCAGTTGGGGGAGGGGCAGCAGCTTAACATCCAGCAGAAGCAGTTATTTTTCCTTGTATATCTCCAAGAGCAAACGTCTCATCTCTTTTCCTCTCCACAGAGACAAAACGAGAGGGTGAGAGAGAGAGAGAGAGAGAGAGAGAGAGAGAGAGAATGAACACTGAGCGCAATTTTAAGCACGAATAAATCGTGTCCCAATTATAAACTACATCAGTTAATTAGAATATACCTACAAGGGGAAATTTCGCATCGCGAAAATACGGCATTTTTAAAATTTGCTCTGAGGTTGATTTTTTTCCTTCTTTTGCCCACGGCAGGAGAGGATCAGCCAAATCAAAACTGTATCGCACGTCACATTTTATGTTGACTAGGCACACATCTGAGCAGTTTTCTTATAGATGCATGCAGCCCTTTAATGATGACGATGACATTTTACTGGCCCCCGTCCTCATCAAAGTTGCCATCCCTGCTATAAGCATCTTGATGCCATCTTTGGGTAGAAAATATGCCTTCTTTGATTTGCTGAGATTGACTCATTGGCACCTCAGAGAGCGGTAAGTTTTATTGACTTGTCTGTGAGTTGTGAAGTTGCACATCTGGTTGTTGACATTTACCACAATTAGCTTTTAACTCAGGAGGAGTTTTTTGTTGTACCAGCATGCTGTATCATCTTGATGCAGCCTTCTTTAGTGATATAACACAGATAAAGATTCCTGATAGTGTGTGTGTGTTTGTTTATTCGTAGGGCCTTTACCAGATGTTGGAGAAGGAATTTCTGGTTGAATACTGCGACTTGGCGCGACTCCCTAACTGAGATCTGATGAGAAAAGCTTCAGAGAGGAAATGTTTCCATTCTAACATGACCTTTATGCTTCCATTCCATGACGCCTTTCTGCTGTAAATATGTGTATTTGATAAGTATTCAGATAATGTCATGGCAGCTTAAAATGGAGGCTTGAGCTTCAGTATGTACACTGTACTTAGATTTTACTCTGTACTGCAATTAAGGCAAATCGTGGTACACATGGATGGAATTAACAGGATTTTGTTTTGCTGACTATACATAGGTCTGAGGTCTGTTCCTCAGAACGTTTAGATTAACATTAAAACATCAAATCTACTGCGATTAAGGAAATAGATTTACTTTTTTCAGCCATCGTGTAAACACAGTAATCAATCTGAAATCAGCATAAATTAAAGTTGCTGTACTCAGATTAATAGACCTAGATATGTGATTTCATGATGCTTCAGTTTTCAAACTGTGTAAGTATTTTATTCTGTGCATTTTCTTATCTGGTGTACTTCCCATTGTAAGCCGATCAAGCAACAGCCACTATTACACCTAAAAACTGCCAAAACTACATTAAGGGCAGTGTTTCCCACAGGTTGAAGATTTACTTGTGGTGGTGGGCAGGAATCCAACCATCATAGTGGTCTCTGGAGGCTATGCTACTTCCTGCAAGCTCACGGCTGGGGCTAAAACTAGAATTGAAATAATAATGAGGGGTAGTGGTTGTACAAGAAAATTATGATCAACAGCATTCACAATGTGCCATGATGATAGCTACAGGATTGTGATTTGGGGTCTGCAGCAGATCTTTGCTCCACATTCCAAAACCTTGCCCTAAAATTGTCCATTTCTGCAGCATAATCCACTCCTCTGCTGTCCATCTATGTGCTAAATTTAGTCTTAACCTAAATATGGGGTTAAGACCTGCCTCTGTATAAATCTGCGTTTCCCCCATGGAGCTGTGAGCTCCCCATGAAAACATTTTCATCATGTTGTTTTGAACATGATTAAAACGGGTCTCTGCTGAAATCTTTTGCAACCCTAAATGAACCCAGGACGACTGAACTGCTGTTCTTTGTTAGCGAGGAAACTTTTAAACATTTACACCCACGTTCAAAACTTACAGTTTGCAGTCAGGGTTTTATATGTAAAAGATGGCGGAATATCCCTTTAACTCCAATGGGCGTCATCCTGCATCTGCTTTATTACAGGATGTGCCGTAATCCCTGTCCGTGCATTTAATGTGAGCATTACTTGATGTACGCTACTTGTGCGAATTCATACACAAACACACACATGCATGCACACACACACACACACACACACACACACACACACACACACACACACAACAAGAACACCAGATGTCCTGAAAAATTGCATCTCATTGCTTTAATATCACAACAGGAAGAAGTTTCCTGTTAGTTTTTAAGCCTGATATCATTCTTAGGTTGCTGACAGCTTTTGGCTTAGCACAGGGATTTAGCCTGGCTCTGCTCAGAATTCCCCCAATAAGACGTTTGCGTACGTGTTTAGCTTTAGCTGTGTATCCAAAACATTCAAATGTCGCTTGGTGGTTGTTGTAATTTTAGAAGCTTTTTTCACATCTCAAACTAAAATTTCCTGAAACTCCAGTTAAGTTTATTTCACTCCTGAAACAATAAGATAGAGGCCAGACTTATTTTTGAACATGTGTGATGCACAGGAAGTTTTTTTATTTGTGTGTATGGCAGAAATTCTCGGTCCTGGTCCGAGTCAGCACTGCTTGTTTTTCAGCTCTCGCTGCTCTACACACGGTTGATTAACTAAATCAGAGGTGTTTATCCAATCCAGATCAGGAAGGCACCGACTGAACTGAAATGAGACATGAAAATATGCAGGCTGTGGCCCATGAGGACCAGGATTGAGAACCAATGATGGATGATAAAAACGTGTCATGTGAGCTGCAGAATTGGATGTGGCCACTGTGCCGTTCATTGCACAGCAAAGCATTGTTCTTATAGGGGCTTATAAGCTTCAGTATTGGTGCCGGCAACTGACTTTCCTTTTGCTACTGACTTATAAGATTACATTCAAACTCACAATTAAAGATTTTGATTTTTTTATTGAATTTGGGTAAAAATAATAATAATTTTTAAAAAAAGACAAATGTTATCCAAATTAAAGGACCATACTGGCCATTTTGCAATTTATTTAATTTTCATACATGTTACTTTACTGATAACCTTTTCCCAAAGGATAAAACCGTATTTCAGCTTTCCTGATATTTTGCAAAATCTCTTAATCTTTCAAAATCTATTCAAGCGATACACCCACCTTAAAAATCCATGTTTCTCCTGCTAATAGTTATGCAGCCTTTTGAAGTCACAGTCCTTTAAATTTTTCCATAAAGGTAGGTCTTCTTTAGGGACTATATTCCCTAAATTCACTATATTATTATACATTCATTCCACGCTTTTTATTACGTTTAAACGCTAAATTTACATAACTTTGAAAAAAAACAAAAAACCCTGAATACACATCTTGTTGGCGAAGATGGATTACCTATCCCAAGAACGTTTCAAGTATCAACAAGTTGATTTTAATAGCAGAATGAACTGAAACCAATGGAGGTCTGGAAGGTAGGAAAAACATTTTTTAATTCACTGTTCCAGTAGTATGCTTGGGGAAATGATTATCAGTAACGTTACGTGTATAAAAATTGAATATATTAGACTCAAACATGCAAAATAGCTAGTATAGTCCTTTAATATTGCTATCTATTGATTCTGGTGCCAATCTGAAGTGTTCATTGCGCTGCGCTTCCCTTTTTTTTTTTTTTTTTTTTTTCACCAGAAACAGTGTAGCTGCAGATCTCAAATTGTGGCAAGACAAATCCATGACATTGCCATCCACACCTCTAGGGTACATGTCTGCATCACTGTCACTTTGATTTAGGCCACGCCTCTCTATCATACCTGTCAACACTCCCGTTTTTCCTGGGTTTCTCCCTTATTTTCCCCCCCTTTCCCATCTTGCTTGGAAATTTGGTAATTTCTACCACAGATCTCCCATATTTTGACAGTTATACAGAATCGTAATTGGCCCAATCAAGTTGTTTCAGTCATTTCTCGCTATTGGCTTCTGTTCACTCCAGTACACATTTAAAATCAAAGTGCAGAGACTTGAAACACGCTTGAGATAATACATAATCCATCACAATGAATAAGACGTCCTATTAGAATTTTTTTTTTTTTTTTTTTTTTTTTTTTTGTCGAAGTAACTTTATTTTACCCAACACGGAGTTGCATGGAAGACAATTAGGAGATCTGAAAAAATAAGAAAACTAAAATACAGTTTTATGTTTTGGAAATTGGTTGTCAGTAACATAACATGTATGCAGGTCATGATGTTGGGCTCAAACATGCACAATCGCTGGTCCTTTAACACCAACAGACACATGCTGTTAGGATAATTTTGAAATATCAACACAGTCTGGTATTGATATCTGATCATTTATGCCTAAGTTTATTTGCCAGTAAGTATCTTCTGGCTGGCAGAGATAGAATAGAACACACATGATGGCTTTCATCCTGTGGTTGGTGTTTGTATTTTTACCTCTGGTCCAGGCTTCTACAGCAGCCCAGAAAACTGTTTCAGTTAAATTCCTCAGTGTTGGCAAATGACGGATCACTCTTAAAGGTGATACTGAGAATTCTGATGAGGTTTCATTATGCTGTAGAGGTTTGTTTCACTGCCGTATGGGGGCTGCCGACATACTAGTCATGATAATCTTTAACATGTTCACCCCAGGTGTGATTGATGTGGGTAAAATCAGACTCTGGAGGTGTTTGCCACTTTTCATTTGGTTAGTGCACAGATAAAAGCTCTTCCATTCAAAGTTCCGTGTGCAATTTGTGGCTGATTTGCATAAGTGACGCAAAGGAAATGACGCTAAAAATGATTCTTGGTACACAGAGATGAACATCAAACTCTGTAGCACACACCACAGAGAAAAGCAGCTAAAAGGCTTTTGGTCTGTTTGTAATATTTAAATATAAGATTGATGGTGTTTATATGATGCATCTTCATATTATTCAACTGCTTCGACATGGGAGCCTACAGAGAGCAAACAGGCATTTACAGCTTGCCTACAAATTGAAATGGCTCGTTTTGGAGTCTAGGTAATCAAATTTAGTTACAGTTACCTGATGATAAAAAACAGGTTTCCATGATCAAGCTTCAAGCTCAACAATTAGCTTGTTTAGAAGACATTTCTTTATCATTTTATTTCAGTTCAGTGTCATCCAGCCAGGGAATTTTGGTCCAAGTATCCTTATATGAAAAATAGAATGAAAAATAGATGTGGAAAAACTGAGCGATGACAAAAAGGAAACGTTTAACTACCATTACGTAGAGCTCACCACTGAGTTCTCATCAAGCTGCAATTCAGATTTGAGAATATGAAAAAAAATGGTCAGTGATGCAATGCATTCCCCCCCCCCCCCNACTTTTAAATATAGATTTCTACTTCTACCTTCATCACAGACATCATCTTTTCTTTCAGCTTCATGAATCACAAGAAAAAACAAAAGCCTTTGCATTGTCTTGGGGCTTTATACTTAACTATTATGATACAGGTACAGATACAGAAATAAAAATACATGATACATGCTGGTGATAATGAAGGAAAAAGGAAGATCGGAATCATCAAAAAAAAAAAAAAATTAGACAGCTTTAAGGAGACATATTTCATATTGTCAAAGTCAATCATCTGATAGAGAAAATTAAAAAACATCTAAAATTTCTGTGAGCGCTTTAACTGAACTCCTCTAACTTTCTATATACATATACAGTATATATACAACTTTTATCAAGTTTTAATTTCACATAACCTGCCTTTTTAGGTATGTTTTAGTCCAACAATGACAAAAACAACAGTTATAGAACATCTTACAGCATAATCAAAGGCAACTTCAGTCTGATTTCAAATCTTATTTCACTGTTACCCAAGTACATTTTTACACAGTACTTTTATTTCTACTTATGTACAACTTCAGTATAAGTATGGAAGGTTGGTGCATCAGCAGCATGTATCTGTCCTGTTGAAGGACGTGTTATTGCTGATGTCTCAGGCACTAAATGATGACATGTTGGAGCCGTTCGTAGACTTGAGGGCTGAGACAGCAACAATGGACGTCCCACGTGACGAACGGCTGGAGTAGATATACTTTTTGCCAAAGCACCACAAGTCCACTATTATTTGCCGGAAGTGGCTCCTGAACTTCACCCCAATGAAGGCATAGAGGATGGGGTTCAGACAGCAGTGGAGGTAGGCTACGGTCCTGGAAATAGCCAGAACCAGGTGTTTGAGCTTTTCTGCCTCGCACTCTCTCGCTTTAAACAGGGCAAGCGTGCGGCTCAGCAGGGCCATGTTGTAGGGCAGGTGGCAAAGGATGAAGGCTGCGACCACCACCAAAACCACGCGGACCGCCTTGTGCCTCTGGCTGCTCTGCGTTTGCAGCAGCGTGCCCACAATGCTGGAGTAGCAGAACACCATCACCAGCAGAGGCAGCAGGAAACCAATGGCCATCTGAAAGCTGGGCACCAGCAGCTTTATTAACCTGGCTGTTTCACTCTGACTGAAACACAGCTCACACCTCACACTCACCGTCCCAGTCCTGAGATTCTGTTCTTCAAAGAGGCTTGTGTAGATGAGAGTTGGGATTGTCAAAGCAATAGCAAAAACCCAAACAGCCGAGCAGATAAGGCGGCTGTAGATCAGGGACCTGGAGCGAGTGCCAAAGGAACGTCTGGCCCGAACTATAGCGATATAACGGTCGCTGCTAATGCACGCCAGCAAGAGCATGCCAACGTACAGGTTGATACTGTAGGCTGACCCTAGGATCTTGCAAGCTACAAGACCCATGACCCAGTTGTGCTGCTCGTTGTATATGATGAGCGGCAGGGCTACGACAAAAAGCAGGTCCGCCAGCGCCACATTGAATAGGTAGATGTCCGTCATCGTCTTGGTTCTCTTGTAGAACACATAAGTGACAACTACAAGCATGTTGCCGATCAGGCCAAAAGCACAGATGAGAGAGTGGATGCAGGTTTGGATGATGATCTCCAGAGGTTCAGGGTCCATGTCGCAGAGCCCGCCATCTGGGTCATCTGTCATTGCACTGTAATCATAGTATGGAACCTCTGTCGTCATGTTTTTGTCTGGTGAACAAAAAGAGATTAGCTTTAATAACAAACAGTAGACAGCTGGACTGCATTTTCCAATGATGTCTTTGTTAACAGTTAATACTTATGCTTTCCAGATTATTAATAAACCATCAAGAACAATTTAAGTGTTGCTTTGGATGTTATGGAAAATGTTTATATCCTCCTCAGCATTATTTGCTTTGTCTTTTCTTAGCAGAGCGATTCCTGTTTGACAGTTTGAACTACCAGAAACAGGCTGCAGAGCATCTGGATTAAAATCCATTTACTAAAAATTTATTATCATTTAGAACTGCAGGTTTGGTGGCTTATTGTAGTGGGAAAAACTTTTTATTAATCATTCCTAATTGCAGACTTGACAAATTTAAAGTTGTTCTTTGTACGGATTTATAAAGCATTACCCAACTGTTTATTAGCCAAATTAGGTTTTTTTTAACCATTAATAACGTCATTAGATCAAATGCCTAAGCACTTTGCAAAATGTAAAAAAAAAAAAAAGCCAGCAAAATAGAAACACTTGTTCAATGTAATGTAGTGCAATACAACAGTTCTGCAATAAATCTTTAATTAAAAATACAGTTTATGTTCAAACTGCTGCTTCAGCTGTTTGCATGTTGACTCAGTCTCATGATAAACTTTGAGGCTGTACTATGGATATCTAACTATAAAAACAGAAATCTCTGTCTGTGGCACCAACATCTCTAGACCCGGCACTGTATGAAGCTTATATTCAGCAGGTTTATTGTTCAGGACCCAAGGATGTGCAGCGTCACGTGTGAAGTTGTTTGGATGAGCGGTTCTAGAATTGAGCTGTGCTGGTAAAAAGTAGATGGTGCGGCAGGATATGTTCCAGGCGTGGTGGCAAGGTTCTGACCCCGTACAGCAAACAAAGCTAGCTCATGAAGAAGTGCAGAACTAAATTATGGCAGCCTGCCGTGCACACCATAAAGTCCGGCCCATTCTGAACATGCACGTTTTGAACGGGCGGTGCACTACTTATATTTAAAGGTGTTTCTAATTATTTTGTCCACCTCATTCACTTATATAGAGGAGCCAAAAAAAACCCTGAAACACAGTACAATATAATACGGTCAAGTAAATCAACAACACAAACTCCAGCCTCAATCAAAACCTCTTTGACATAGCATCAACAATGAAAAGTTATTAATTTCATTTTTTTTTTTTTTTTAAATTTATTAGGACTGGTGTATTGCATTGCATTACAAAGAACAGGTGTTTCTATTTTCTGGCCATTTAGTGTATTTGCATACAGATTTCCATTGAAGTAGCAGTACAGTTACATCAAAGAATTCCCAAGCAGATCTGCACAAATATTTAAGTAGACATATAAATAGAAGCATTTATATACTGTTTGACAAAATGCCAACCCAATAGTAGAACTGATGCTCCAGTCAGCATAAATCGTGCCCTACATGGATTGGGTTAATGCTAAGATCGTCACAGATTTTGCGTGTTTACAGAAGAAAAGGCTGTGTGCTACTTTTGACTCTTCCTGTGGTTGTGACCCATTTTGACTCCAACTTCTACAATATGTAAATGTAGACTCTGCTGTAGGTGCTGCACGTTATTTTGATTTCACATGCTGATAATGATTCTAATCAGCAAGGAAAATCTTTAATGTGCGTGGAAGATCAGTGTGTGTCATTTTCTTATGTCAATGAAGACCGTAAAAAGTAACCATGCATTATTAAGCATGCATGATTATGTACGGAACGCATATATGACAATATTTTGTCAAATCCACAGTTCTGCTTTAAAGGTACATTATTGATTCAAGATTTGTATTTTAATATTTACTTCTCCTTCCTATAAATAACTGATTCTCTGTGTGGCACACGGCAAGATTTTTTAATGTTGCCACAAAGATTAAAGGACTATGCCGGCCATTTTGCATGTTTGAGCCTAATATATTAAATTTTCATACATGTAATGTTACTGACAATCATTTCCCAAAGCATACTACTGGAACGGTGAATTAAAAATGTTTTTCCTACCTTCCAGATCACCATTGGTTTCAATTCNTTTTTTTTTTTTTTTAGAAGTTGTGTAATTTTAGTGTTTAAGCGCAGTAAAAAGCGTGGAGTGAATGTATGTCTTCACCAGGGAATATAGTCCCAAAAGAAGACCTGCGTATATATCGAAAAATTTTAATGACCATGACTTCATAAGGCTGCGTAACTATTAGCAGGCGAAACATCGATTTTTAAGGTGGGTGTATCACTTGAATAGTTGATTTTGAAAGATTAAGAGATTTTGCAAAATATCAGGAAAGCTGAAATACGGTTTTATCCTTTGGGATATGATTGTCAGTAATGTAATATGTATGAAAATTGAATATATTAGGCTCAAACACTGCATAGGCATTAGGCATAATCACTGTTATGGTCCTTTAAATATCACAAGCGTTATAAAATGTACATTCACATGTGAAAAATATCCTAAATGCATCAGCTTCTGCTTCTTCAAAATATATATATTTAAAGCACAATCAAGTAATTTGAGAATGTGATATCTATGTTATCTGCCAGTTTCACTTCTCAAAAGTCACACACACTGTCCAGACGTGTGTGTGTGCTTTATAGCAGCATGTCCCTCATTGATCAGAGGGTGAGATTTCAAGGAAGTTGCCCTCTGCATGTCAGTGATAGAATAAAACAACTTTTTGAGAACTTTGTCTTCTGTAAATACTGTCACCGTGTTCCCTATGTATTGTTTCTGCGTGACGTTCATCATTCTCAAATGTTAATGCACTAAGTGACCAGAAAAATAGGAACACCTGTTCATGATAATGCAGGACAATCCAACAGTCTTGTTATAAAGACAAACTTTATGAAAAATAATCATTTGTAGTTACTGTTGACACTATGTCAGATTGATGCCCATTTTTAAGGCTGGAGTATGTGTTGTTTTATTGGACTGCATTATTATTATTGCCATGTTTCTGACATTTTGGCTCCTATGAGTTAATGAGGCAGACAAAATATTAAAGGACCATACCACCCATTTTGCATGTTTGAGCATTCACTAATATATTAAATTTTCATATATGTTATGTTACTGACAATCATTTCCCAAAGCATACTACTGGTGAATTAAAAATGTTTTTCCTACCTTCCAGACCTCCATTGGTTTCAGTTCATTCTGCTATTAAAATCAACTTGTTGATACTTGAAACGTTCTTGGGATAGGTAATCCATCATCACCAACAAGACGTGTATTCAGGTTTTTTTTAAAAGTTATGTAATTTTAGTGTTTAAGCTCAATAAAAAGCGTGGAGTGAATGTATGCCTCCACCGGGGAATATAGTCCCAAAAGAAGACCTGCGTTTATGGAAAAATTTAAAGGACCGTGACTTCATAAGGCTGTGTAACTATTAGCAGGAGAAACATGGATTTTTAAGGTGGGTGTATCACTTGAATATTTGATTTTGAAAGATTAAGAGATTTTGCAAAATATCAGGAAAGCTGAAATATGCCTTTATTCTTTGGGAAATGACAAATGGCTGTCGGTACCTTAACATGTATGAAAACTGAACATATTAGACTCAAACGATGCAAAATGGGTGGTATGGTCCTTTAAAAACACCCTTTAATATAATGCAACAATACAATAAAACACCTCCAGCAAATACAGCCTCAAAGTTTATCATGAAACTGAATCAATGAAACAGGAGTCTGAACATAAACTGGACATTTTAAATAAGCTAATATTTATTGCAGGATTGTTGTTTATTGCACTGCAGGCGTTTCTATTTTTCTGGCCTTTGAGTTCAACTCCATTTTTTTAAAATTCTAAAAATAATATTTAAGTGCCTTTGCAGTAAGAGCTACAGAACTTTGGAATAGGTTATCCCTTCACATTAAGATTTCGCCAACACTGATGATTTTTAAGTTATGGCTAAAAACGTATTTATTCTCCTTGGCCTTTTAAAACCAGCCTGACACTTGATTGTGTCTTAACATCAAGTTTTATTTCTCTATTGGTTTTATTTATTCATATTTCTGTTTTATAGTTGTGCAGCACTTTGGTCAACTTTGTTGCTTTCAAATAATTGATTTCACTTAAAAATAATATTGTTTTATTGTGTATGGAGTTACATAAAAAACATAAAAAATAAACAGAACTAGTAATGTAGTTTGAGTGATATTAGCTGGAATGCACAAATAAAAATGTGACTTTACAGTTTTATTTAAAAAAAAATGAAGACAAATCTACTTCAGTTTCATTTTAGAAATTTAAAAGATGACGTACCTTCAGGAAAGCAACGCCTGTCAGGTTTTTGTTTTTTTTTTTTTTTTTTTNTTTTTTTTTTTTTTTTTTTAGATCCAAATCTAGACACAGTGCCAAATAAAACCAGCACACACCAGTATTTCTAGCGTTGAGGCTGCTATGTAGTTAAGAGGGTTCGGTGTGGCAATTTTATGTCACAGCTACTATAACGTAAGAAAAACATGAAACCTACATAAAACCACACACACTCCACAGGCTCCTGTGCTGCAAACTCAGAGCTGACCAGATCTTCCTCCTTCTGCTCTGATCTGTATTTACTGCCCACCTGTTTACACACTTCCTTATCTGATGGCTTTGTTCTTTAAGCAGAGCATGTTGAACCTCGGTCGTGCACGAGGACATTCCCACCACACGCTAGATGCTCATTTGCAGCTTCTTTGGCTTTTCACACAGTTTTCTGGTTACACTATGAGACTCCTTGAACTCCCACATTTACTTCAGATCTTTAAAGCTACTCCTTCAGAATGCTTTTTTTAGAAAAAGTTCTGTTTGTTTTTCCAGCGATGAAGGTCAGACTGAAGGTTCAGCATCGTTCTGCCATTGTTGTCAGCTTTCCATCACCCAGCAGCAAATAACTCTAGCTCTGAACATGTGAAATATAGAAGTAGGATGTATCTGCTGAGTTTGCTTTCTTCTTTGATTCTTGCTGTTTTCCTGTCTTTGAGCACAACATACAGACACACATACACACACACAGATGTGCACACTTCTTTTTGTTTTCCCTCTTTGTCTTTCACTCTTGCTCTCACACCTTTGTTATATTTTGCTAATTAAATTCAATTTCAGGAACGATGCTATATATTTACCCTCATAATCGGTCGTTTTTCCATGTTCTTTATGTGTTTCCTGCTTGTTTAGATTTGTGAGCTGTGAATATTTGCTAAATTTAATTATTATGCATCTCTCAACAGCCTTAACCTAGCCTGAACCCTAACCGTGGGTTCAGGTTTCTATGTTTTGGTATGTGTTGAATTAGAGTGGTTCAGACTGTAGCTGCTGTTCCTAAAGATGACCACAAGATAGAGCTCTTATGTCACTACATCATAATTCCTAAATGTCATTGACCTACGTGTATGTATGTATGAATTATGTTGGTTTCTGTCCAAGTTGCCGGTTGTTTCCCATGTGTATGATGTGTTTCTTTTTTGTTCTTTTTACCCAGGAGAGGGCTCTAAAGGAAAAAATAAAATGAAATGAAAATGGAGATCATCACTACCACTCACTCACTCACTCACCTACACTTCTGCAATGCCAAGTTGTGGACTTTTGAGACTGAAAGACCCTGTGAAATATAATTATTTTCATATTTACAACAAGCTAACATGTAAACCTTCTAGGAATCTTCTCCAAAGAACATTATATTAATAAAGTCTTGCAAACATTCTCAGAATGTTACAGACATAACTTTCTAATTCAGCTAACATGTAAACCTTCTAGGAATGTTTTCCAAAGAACATTATATATATATATATATAAAAATTTTCTGTCTGTATATATAGTTGTGGTATATGCCAAGGTTGGCACAACCGGTTTTTATATATATGCAATTTAATCTAGCAACAGACAGATAATATTTAGTGCATAGGTGAATGTGAGTGTGTGACCTTCACCAGCCCTCTTTGACCAGCTAACAAACAATTTATATCAAGGAGGGCTAAACACCTGAACAACAACACAAAGACAAACAAAAACACACAGACGAGTAGTGACAGTAAGGTTTAAAGGAACATTATATTGACAAAGTCTTTCTTGAGAACATTCTCAGAATGTTGCAGGCATAACTGTTTGAAACAATGTTTGCCCTGTGACATTTACATAACTTACAGGGAACGTTATGCAAAGTTGTGGGAACATTCCCTTCTAGCTGGGTGTCTACCTACACTTCTGCATTGATAAGTTGTGGATTTATAAGACTGAAAGACCCTGTTAAATATAATTATTCTCATACTCACAGCATGCTACATACGTTTCGTAGAGCATAAACACACCTTAACTCAGATTCTGTTTAACATGAACCACCCACATTCTGACTCTGACTCATAGTTTTGCAAAATAAATTCATAATCTGCAAACACAGATAAACTGGGTAGGGATGAAACTTTGTGTTATAAAATGAGAATGAAAGCCAAGTTATCATAATTTGAGCATAACTGTGACTGAACTTTATGGGCCTTTTGATCTTTAAGAACTGCATCAAATAAGGTGGTGTATATGACAGGAAGCTGCCTTCAAAAGCTTCAAAAGTGTCTCTCCCAGAAAGTGTGACTCAGGCTGGTGTAGTGCCATGACAGTCTTAGGGTTACATAATAAATATGTCTTATCATAGTTTAAAATAGGTTAAAAAAAATCTTTGTCTTAGCCTTCTCATGCACAATATGCATGGGTCGAAAGGTGCTGGATGACTTTATTTTCTATATCTTTGCAATTAATGTTTATTTTGTAAATTTATTGCATGAACTCTGTCACAAATCTTTATTTTTTTTCTTGTATATTTTCTTTAATATATGTTTACTTTCCAAATAAAAACATGTTTGCATTATGATCCGTGCAGAAAAACTTTTTTATAAACAAATAAATAAATAAATGTACAATAATCGAAATCAAGATTAACATCTGGAATTCTGAGTTATGACATACTCTCAGTTTAATCCACTAACAGGAAATGGATGTGGGTCTTTCTGATCCGTGTTGCTGCATAATAAGGTTATGAATATGTTTGGCACCATGGGGTTAAATCTCCATCATCGCTTCATTATTTTAGTCTCACCTGGTGGCGCGCGACTCGCGTGGGCAAGTCTTCATTACCGGAGCTGTAACCCGCTCTGCAGGTAAACCCGGTAATCCACTCCCGCAGCGGCTATAAGAGGGACGGACGAGTNAACCCGCTCTGCAGGTAAACCCGGTAATCCACTCCCGCAGCGGCTATAAGAGGGACGGACGAGTGTGTTCACAGTTTCATTTTTCTCTTCCAATTTTTCTAATCGTGTCGATAATCAGACAGGATGAGTAAGTCCGGCACGCTGAAAGTTAAAGGCTTGTTCAAGTCTAAGTCGCTGGACAAAGAGAACAAGGACCTGAAATCACCGGGTTCCCTGAAATCACCGGGTTCCCTAAAGGATGGACCACCGGCCAGCCCCAAAGACAAGTGGATGACTTTACCGGTAAGCCCCGACCCCTTCAGTCCCGGGGAGGACGCCACATTACCCGATAACGTGCTGCCCGGTTCCCCCAAAGGGAAGAAGAAGCGGCTGTTTTCGCTCAGGCTGAAACGCAAGAAATCGAAACACAAAGAAGGTCCAGACGTGTTTTTTACCGACGAACCGGACAACCTCAACAGCCAGCTGTAAGATTAAAACTTTCTTCTCTGTTTTTCTCACACTTAGTGTTCTGCTGCGTATTTCATAAGCACGCAAACTTTAGTGGATCATATTTTCCTCCCTGTAGATCTGAAAATAATTTCGTACAAAATGTTAAAACATCTCAAATCATCAAATCATCCTCACACTTTGTCTTTTTTTTTTTTTTTTTTTTTTTTTTTAAATAACTATGCTCAAAGTAATAATGAAGCAATGGACCCCCTGGAATCCCCTTAAGGGGCCCCTGGTGGCCCTCCAACTCAACTTCAGAAGCTACATGCATTAACTATATTTCATAACTGGGCAAACTGCTGCAGGGTGTGAGGAGGAGGAGGAGGAGGAGGAGGAGGAGGAAGGTTCCAGAAGAGCAACAGTTGTGCCCCTGGCAGTATTCTGAAAATGAAGCAGTGCAGTTTGGGGTTCCTGTCGAGCTAGTTTAGTCATGCAGAGCTTTATTTCATATCAGTTTTTCAAAGGAAAACAGAGAGATACAGAAACAGAGTGAGTTCTGCAGCTTTTCCAACAAGCAGCTCAAATATGTTTTTTTTTTTTTTTTTTTTTTTTTTTTTTTTTTTNAATTGAACAAGAAACACAGACAAACTCTACTCTGATTAGTTGCTGCTGAAGTGCCCTTGGGCAAGACACTTGAACCTCAACCCACCCCTCCCATCCTGATGCATGGCCAACACTGCAAGATTGAGCCTGCATGTGAAACTGAGGAAGTGTGTGACTGTGATTAATCCAACAATGAGTCACTCTAAATTAAAACTTTAAAAAGAAATGGGTTAAAGGACCATGCCATACGGCAGTTGTGCATGTTTGAGATCAATATATACAATCCACAGATGTTACATTGCTGACAACCATTTCCCAAAATATACTGCTTTAGTGGTAAATTTCAGAATGCTTTTCCTACCTTCCAGACTGCCACTGGCTTCAGTTCATTCCAGTACGCTATTAAAATCAACTTGTTGATACTTCAAACACACTTGAGATGCGTAATCCATCACAGAGAACAAGATGTCGATTGTTTTTTTGTTTTTTGTTTTTTGTCAAAGTTACTTTATTTAACTGATCCAACACAGAGCTTCATGTAAAACGAAGCAGTCCTCCGCCAGGAAATATAGTCCCAGGAGAAGAGGGCTTTATTTATTTAAGAGGGCTAATTAAAATGAGCGTGCCTTCCACAATCATATCATGTCATCATGTCATACAGTCAAATCATGTTAGAAGGTGAAACACTGAATTTGATTTGATTTTGAAAGATTAGGGGATTTGAAAAAATAATAGGAAAACTAAAATAGGTTTTATGTTTGGGAAATCAGTTGTCAGTAATGTAACATGTATGTATGTGGTGTGTAATGTATTGGTATGTATGTATTGGGCTCAAACATGCATGATCACTGGTATGGTCCTTTAAACCTCAGTTGGTCACATTGATGACAAAAGAATTCCCAGCTCTTTTCTTTTGTGCAGTATTCCCACGGATTTGAATTTAAAGGATGACTTTTTTCCTTGTTGGCTGATATTTTATTCAGAGAGAACAGAGAGAGAGAGAGAGAGAGAGAGAGAGACCTGTATCATTAAAACAACTTTATTCAGAGAGAGAGGAGCAAAAGGGAGGGAGAGGAGAGAGGAAGCATAGATTTTTTTATTCAAGGAATTGGAAAATGCATTTGAATTTTGACCGTTGTTTCCTAACTGCCTCTTCGATAGTCTCTGATGACTCAGGTGTGATTTGATTTGAGACCGGAGGCTTTAATCATGTGAGGAAGCTGTGTGAGCGTTGCAACATTCAAACGTTTGAACAACATTTGAACCATCTGATGAGCAAACCTGCCGTGCAGGTGTGACACATTTCCCCGTGCCAGTGTTCTTTTCATTACATGCGGCCCAATCAAGCTGGTTTGAGTCCGATCGTTCGAAATATTGTAAAAAAGCTGGATAACCAATAAATAGGAATTTTCCGATTGAAGTTTTCCTGCAATCTGAGTTCATTATTCCTGAGCATCTGCCAATTTTATTCACATATATATATAGATATATATATCTATATATATATATATCTATATAAGGAGTAAATCTGGTTAGCTTCAGAGCATAAATTACCGCATTCAGCTAACTAGAGTTTATCTGATTTTGGTTTTTGGATGAGAAAATCATTAATTTTTTTATCAGCTGACATATAACAAAGTGAGACTGGCTGATCCTGTTTACTGGAATGTGGTAAATATGAGGAATCCATGTGGCAGCTGGAATATGTCCTGTTATCATACATGTATGTCAGCACTGATACATGATCAAGCGTTGTTACGATCACGTGTGATCATAGATACCAACATGACTTGTGCTGTTTACTCCGTGACAGCATGTCTTTGTCACATTAAGTGACAACAACACGGGGGGGNGGGTAGAGAGAGAGAGAAAAGAGGAGATTGACAAAGAGACAATGTGACAGAGAGAATAACAGAGAGAAATATTTTATACATACAGTATATTGCAAATATTTTATGCATATACAATATATATTATCCAAATATTATATGAATTTGTACCTTGATGCTTTGGCAAAATTGTTCTTCTTTTGAAACTTTTATGCCAATAAAGCCTTTGAATTGAAAAAAATTGGGAAAAAAAATTAAGAGAGGGCGAGAGAGTGACTGACGGACAGAGAGAAAAGAGGGAGAGAGTGCCAGAGAGACATAGAGCACGACAGAGAGAAGACAGAAAGAGAGAGAGAGAGAGAGCATGACAGAGAAGAGAAAAGAGGGAAAGAAAAAAGAGGGGGGAATGAGAAAGGAGAAAACCCATCACTGTTGAGTCTAATGTGACTTTAGGTCAACACATGTGTACCTAAATCAGTTTGTGTAAACACACATGATCTTAGTGTTTGGCTGTTGGCTGATTCTGATGCATCAACTTATCAAACTGCTGTTTTTGTTCACATATAAACTGATAAGTCAGAGTTTTAGTTTCACACTCGCTCGGATGAGCTGCTCTGCTTCTCAAACACGGTTACAGCTGTAATGTTACTTCTGAGATTTTAAAAAACTCCATAATTGAATGCCATGGTGTATTTTTATGACTGATTCATGTTTTAGGCATGTTTAACTTTTAGAAGACTGTCTTTAAAAACATTTGAAGAAAATTATAGGTTTATTGGGTGTTATAAAAGCTTAAATAGAGTATAACTACCCTAATTGTAAAGACAGATGAGTAACCGTTATAGTTATTGTAATGTTCATATCAACCAAACTAAGTGTAATTATTATTTTAGCTAATGTTGGTATAAAAGGTAAAGCTTTGGTACCTGAGTAGAAAGATGAATTTTATGAAGCCATAATTGATTTATCGCTTCAGTGAAAATCCACAAATATTGGCACGTTTGGTAAATAAAAGTAAAATAGGCTGTGAAAAAGAAAATGTCTTTATGCTTATCCTCCTGATCTTTCATTCAAAATATTAAAGGACCATACCATACACTTTGAATGTTTGAACCTAATATATTCAATTTTCATACACGTAACATTACTGACAATCATTTCCCAAAGTATACTACTGGAATGGTGAATTAAAAATGTTTTTCCTACCTTCCAGACCTCCATTGGTTTCAGTTCATTCTGGTCTGCTGTTAAAATCAATTTCTTTATACTTTAAACATTCTTGGGATAGGCAATCCATCATCACCAACAAGACGTGTATTCAGAGTTTTTTTTTTTTTTTTTTTTTTTTTTTTTTGAAGTTTCATAATTTTAGCATTTAAGCACAATAAAAAGTACAGAGTGAATGTATGTCTCCACCAGGGAATATAGTCCCAAAAGATGATCTGTGTTTATCAAAAAATTTAAACAACTGTGACTTCATAAGGCTGTGTAACTATTAGCAGGAGAAACATGGATTTTTAAGGTGGGTGTAACGCTTGAATATTTGATTTTGAAAGATTAAGAGATTTTGCAAAATATCAAGAAAGCTGAAATACAGTTTAATCCTTTGGGAAATGATTGTCAGTAATGTGTATAAAAATTGAATATATTAGGCTCAAACATGCAAAATTGGTGGTATGGTCCTTTAAGTAAAGTAGAATAATTGAAAGGAAAAAGAAATTCTTATCATGAAATAAATATTTTTTTCAATCGACTTGGAAGAGGACATGTGTTTATATTGACTCCATGCACAGTGATGATGATGATGATGATGATGATGATGATGATGATGATGATGATGATGATGAGGTTCGAATGGATAAAAAATCTTCAAGCATCACAGAACTGCAGACGTTAGTTGGTTTTGGGTTCAGAAAGTCTCCAAAACTACGATCAGACACCACCAGGAAAATTGATAAACTTATTTGTTTCATGATAAGAATTTCTGTTTCCCTTCAATTATATTTACTTTAATTAAAATTATATTTTTGTTAATATTTTGAATGAACAATCAAGCAGATATATGATAAAGTTTTTGTTGTTTGTTTGTTTTTTTAACCAAAGCCTATTTTGTTCTTATTTACCAAGGCTGCCAATGTATAGATAATGTATTCAATTTCATTTCATGTGAATAAAGCAAAAACAAATGAAATGGCACGAAGGTCATACAGAAACCTGAAGCAGCTACCAGAGTTTATCTTAAGACTCAGTGTACTTTATATGAACTTTCAGGGTAAGGCTCAAGACACAGCGATTCTAGTTCTTTTGTTGTTCTTTGTGGAAAACTATAGTATTTTTCTTCCTTTCACACTTTCCCCTGGTCATAATTGGTCCAAATAGCACATTGTTCATTTCAAAGTCATTGGTGACGGGCCATATCTTTTTTTTTTCCACTACTTCCTCTGCTGTTGTTGTAAAATGTCTCAACTCTGCATTTGCCAAATAGACACAAAATATTCTCGATCTTCCCTCCTGTTCTGAGCAGAATGTATCATCTCCTTCTCTGTCTTCTTTTTATTGAAACAATGGCTGCTACCAGCTCCTTACACTTAGCCTCTTTCACCTCCTGGCCATTCCCTGAACATGCAGCAAGGAGTAGCATAAAAAGAAGCACAGTGCTTAAAGGAGCATACCGATGATTTTGCATGTTGAACCCAAATAAAAAGCTACCCACATACATGTTACATCACTGACAGCTCTTTTCCAAAATGTAAAACCGTATTTTAGTTTTTCTGCCATTTTGCCAAATCTCCTAATCTTTTAAAATCAAATGTTCATGTGATACACCCCCTTATAAAATAAGGTGGGTATAATTCAGTGTTTTGCCCGCTAACATGTATGTCCAGATGCAGAAAGGATGGTTGTTTTTCTTGGTAAAAGCTCTGTAAAAGAAGTATAGTCCTGGGACTATATTTCCTGGCAGAGACATACATTGTCTTCCAGCTCCTTGTTGGACTGGTTTAATAAAGTTACATTGACAAAAAAAAAACTTAGCAGACATCACATTTGCTGTGATGGATTATTTATCAAGCATGTTTCAAGTCTCTTGAAGCTGATTTTGATAGAACAAACAGCAGTCTGGAAGGTAGGAAAAACAATTCTAAAATTTACTGTCCAGTAGCATGATTTGGGAAATGATTGGCAGTAGTGTAGTATGTATGAGGGTTGTGTATATTGGGCTGAAACATGCAAAATCGCCAGTATTGTCCTTTAAGGGCTATACAGCGTGCAGTGTTCATTGACCTGGTTTTTCATTGTGTTTTGAAGCGTACTGACTCATATTATTATACATATTATAATCACTCACAGATTATCAGGACTTCACTGTGATAAACATTTTAAATAATATTCTCCGGTAAAAAGTTAATTAGCAGATGATTTAGATTATGTGACTGCTGTTCCCTCAGTCAGCCAGCCACAGTTACTTTATTGTAAAAAAATTAAAATTACCTTCTGCAGGCCTTTTTTAATCTTTTAAAGCATTTTTTTAAAACATACCATCCTACAGCCTTCATAAAACCTTCATCATAACATCATAAAACCTTTGCATCCGGTTGTCATCAGACTTTGCAGTCTCTTCCTGCTTTTCCTGCAGGATTTAGCAAATACCCACTTTTCGCCCATTCAGACAAATGGCTTCAAATGACACAAAAACCAGAGACCAGAGCTGTATAATCTTATCAGTTTGCAACAGAATGAGATCAATTTAGATTCCATCATATTTGTTCACTTATCTTGTCAAAGAGACGGAATGTCCAACTGCGTTTCCATTTCGAGGCGTGTGACTCGGTGGAATTTGACTGGTACAGTGCTTGAAAACATCCATGCAGTGAAACGGCTGTGAAACTAGTTGAACCTGAGAAAGTTTTCACTGAGGGACTGGAAAACATTTGATGTTTTACTTATTTGATTATTTGATTAGGTTACATGTTTGGACCGTTCATATCAGGACCATACTTACCATATTTAAAGGACCATACCGGCGATCGTGCATGTTTGAGCCCAATATACTGTATACAACCCATACACTGTACATATTACATTACTGACAATTTCCAAATCATAAAACTGTATTTTAGTTTTCCTCTTATTTTTTCAAATCCCCTAATCTTTCAAAATGAAAAGTGCAGGTGATACATTCACCTTGAAATTCAAGGTTTCATCTTCTAACACTTATGCACGATTGTAGAAGGCACAGCCATTTTAATTTCTCTATAAAGCTTCTCCTGGGACTATATTTCCTGGTGGAGACATACATTCTGTGCAGCTCCGTGTTGGATTGGTTTAATAAAGTTACTTCAACAAGGAACTTAATAGACATGTTGTTCATTGTGATGGATTATGTATCTCAAGTGTATTTTCATGTCTCTACAAGTTGATTTTAATAGTGCTGGAATGAGCTGAAACCAATGGCAGTCTGGAGGGTAGGAAAAACAATCTGAAATTTACAGCTCAAGTAGTATATTTTGGGAAATGGTTGTCTGTAATGTAGCGTCTTTACAGCTTGTATATATTGGGCTAAAACATGCACGATCGCTGGTATGATCCTTTAACCCTCTGCGGTGTAAAGTTATTTGGCAGTTTTACGTTTATTAAATTTGTTTTTAATTTTCCACCTAAAAACCCATGGCATAAAAAATAAAAAAAAAAAAGATTCTTACTATTGATTGTTGATTCTAGANCCTAAAAACCCATGGCATAAAAAATAAAAAAAAAAAAGATTCTTACTATTGATTGTTGATTCTAGAAAGCTCGATTTTCTTGCTGATTCTAGAAAACACAACGTAATGTCTGAAAAAATCGGAGATTTATTAAGCAATTCTCGAGAATTCTAGAAGCACGAAAATGGTGAAATGCCTCATTTGTGGTTTACAGGTAGAAGTCTCAGGATTTCCAGCAGCTATTAGTTGTCCTGCCTAGTAAAGGATTTTTCATCGTGCACACACCCTTAGGTGAAAAATGAAAATCACCTTCCATGAAAACTAAAACTGCAGTTAGAAGTCTGTTCTTGTTTCTCTATCACTGGGCATAAAGTTTATGAAGCTGCAACTGATGTAGTTGGGCCACACACACACACACAAAGACATTCAAATCTACCAGAGCAGATAAACCCGTCATGCCCATCAGAGCTTGTGGATTCTGCTCTCATAATATCCAGACAGTCCCTAAGGTGAAGGTGTGGAGTTTAAACTCCAACATGATCAAGTTACTTTTTGTGCAAACTACCTGTGGTCCCACAGCAATTAAGGCATAATTAATTTTTTAGTGTAATCTGTCATACCTGGCTTTCTGACAGGCAGTTGAATGAGATGTTGTGTGATAAATGCAGGGTGAGTTTTTCCAAATCCACCATAAAGGCTTCCTTAATTCCAGTAAGGCTAATATGCTGCAGCTTAAAAGACATTTTAGATGATTGTGTCCTCCAACGTTGTGGGGACAGTTTGGGGAAAGCCCTTTCCTGTTCCAGTTTGACTGTGACCTGTGCACAAAGCGAGTCCATAAAGACACAGTTTAATAAGTTTGATGTGGAGGAACTCGAGTGACCTGCACAGAGTCCCGACTTAAACCCTACTGAACACCTTTGGGATGAATCGGAACGCCGAGTGCAGGTCTTCTTGTCCAACATCAGTACCTGTCCTCACAAATGCTCTTTTGGCTGAAAGGGCACAAATTCCCACAGACACTCCAAAATCTTTTGAAAAGCTTCCCAGAAGAGTTGAGGCTGTTGTAGCCACAAAGTCAGAAAAACTCCATATTAATGCCCCGGGTTGTGGAATGGATGTCAAACAAGCTGGTATAGGTGTAGTAGTCAGGTGTCCACATACTTTTGGAGATAATATTGTAGTCTGAAGGGCTTCCAGATGGGTGACCTCATCAGCGCTCACCTGTTCATTCACGTAAAGACGTGACCGGTCTTGATATGACGAGACTGTTGCTGCTGTTCTTTGTCAAACAGAGGTGATGTTAGAACATTTTAATTACTGTATGTAAGCCAAAGTGTAAAATAAAAGATGTAAAATACATATTGTGTATCCCATATACTCAAAGACAGGCAAGCCACATCCGGTCCTCCATCACAATAACGGTGGCCCCTCCAAACGTCATTTAAATCCCAAATGAAATATGAGTAAATAAATACTATTGAAGAAATTTATGGAATTAAAAAAAAATGTTTTACTTGTGAATTAATGGACATTATTTTCATAAAGTTGGAGAACACAGAATGATGGGAAATGATTAGGTGACTGTTTTGGATGCACGTTTGTCGTCTCTGCTCCTCATAAGTTTTATCCACGAAAACAAGCTAGCGATTATCAGACACGCCTTGTCATAAACACCCGAGTTAGCAAACAAAAATAAGTACTTCTAGCAAAAAAAGAGAAAAGTTGATTGTGAGAACAGCCAATTCAACACAAAATGGACTGAGGATGATGCATTTATATTAGCATCTTGTGCTAATGCTAATGCTAAACTGTAGCTACGGTTTGTAAGGCTGCTCACATCAAGCGCTGCTATGAGACAAAACATGCTAATGTTCATTGGGTTTTTCCTCCCGTTAGCACGACAAGAACAGAAAAGATCGTCTTGATTTGATTTGATTTATTTTTAACATGCTGTAAATATGTACAATACACAAAACAAAACAAGAGTAACAAATAAGATGTAACATCAATATATAGCAAACTCTCAAAAACACAAATTCTCATGTNGAGTAACAAATAAGATGTAACATCAATATATAGCAAACTCTCAAAAACACAAATTCTCATGTCAACTTAAATAAACTTCAAGCAAAACAACATATTTACATATATTACATGTTTGAAAAGGAGTAGGAAGAAGTATACACTTAATCTATACCTCTCAAGACTGAGATTTCATGGCCCATTTTGGTTTCTAGTAATCTAAACAAATTTAACCTGCAGCATCAAGGTGAAGGGACTAATTAGGGATATTTTTTTTCCCCACTGGGCCCTGGCTCCCCTTCATTTTGCAAAATTTTGGCCAAACATTATTTGAGTATCCCTGTTCCACATATTCATGTTGTGTCTGGGTTTATTGGTTGTGATCAAGTATTTCGGTATTCTCTATAATTTTTTTTTTTTTTTTTTTTTTTTTTGCTGTGTAATACTGTAGAGGAGAAGTATACATACTAAGCAATTTAGTTTACAGTTTCAGCAAGGTCTGCTATGGAAGAGACTGAGATTCATATTGAGATAAAATTAGTATTTAACTTGTTCTTCCATTTTAGTTTTTTTTTTAAATTTTAATTGCAGACAAAGCAGCATGAAAGTAAAAAACAAAAACTGCTGCAAATGTAAATGAAGTAAATAAAGAAAACATCTGAATTTATACAACAACTATCAATTGCTTTTTAGATGTGTTCTGTAAGACTTTAGAAGAATTTTAATCAAAGAACAAAAACTTCCCCTATATCTTGAAAATTGACCTTGACTAGTCAGATGATTGGGAAGATGATTACAAAAGTGTCTAGTTGGGTTGATAAGAAGTTGAAGATTTAGAAATAGATGAGACTCTGAATGGGTCACAATCCCAATAAATTCAAATTATACCAATTTCAATCTGATTCATGGTGTTTCCGTGACACTGACAAGATCATTTTATTACTGTAATCTGATCAGAATCAAAGTGTGAACATGCAAATCTGAGCATGTCACGTACTGAGTGAGAACCAGTCTTTGACGTGCAAAAAGGGGTTGCAGGTTTATCCAATTTTTGCTGAGAAAAGGGAATTGAGTTTGGAAATTATTATTATGAAACCAAGATTAAAAAAAATAATAGTAATAATTAAAACACTGTTAATGGCAAAGAAAAGTTTGGTTCTCATGACGTCCCATTAGGATGCCGTTGTATGTCGACCACTGGGCTCCTGTAATGGCATAAGATGAATCTGTTTTCATCCATTTGCTGTTTTTTTTTTTCAGGTCTCAACAGATTTGCTTTTCAGGAGAAACTGTCAGTCGCTCAGTTCATGCCCCTGCTCTGCTTTTGATCCAGTCACTCTGCAGGAATGCACTTAGCCAGCAGAGCTTTAACTTACAGCTCTTTTTTTTAGCTGATTAGTTGATAAGGTAAGGATAAGGTCATTCATTCTCAGTTTGTGGCAGTGCTAGGACAATAATGCCAAACCTTCATGCTAATGCCTCTTGTTTGTGAAGCAAGACTCATGACTTTGTGAAAATAGGATTTTGGTTGTATGTTCAACCAAACAGCGACCTTTATACGTGTAGCTGTTTAGCAAAGGGTAATCATATCTATTTGTATTGATTGTCTGATCATTTTCTAAGGGCTGATTGACCTGGACAGATGTTGAAGAGGGGTTGGGAGAGGGGGTCATTCCTATGTTCCCAGGGTCCTATGTTCAGCTGGGGAACATAGGACCCTGGGAACATAGATATGCTCCCCTGTGGTCATTTCTATAGTCCTACGTTCGCCAGCTCTGTATAGCACAATAGAGCACATAATGGGTTAGGGTTAGGGTTAGTCTGTTCACACACAATGTGTGTGAACAGAATATTGAACTGGGGAACATAGGATGCTGGAAACATAGATACGTTCCTAGGGGGATGGGTGCAGGTATGGCAAAGAAGAGGGGAATTTGGGAATGAAAAGAAATGAATTCATTCGTACAGGAAGAATGTCGCTCCAGGGAACAGGCTGTGCAATATGGAGCGCAAGTTTTAACCGATGAGGTGAAGCTTGAAGTCCAAAAATGTCTGCAGACAGAAATGAGCTCATTTCTCTCAACAGAAACCAAGTAAAATCGGTAAAAATAGCACAACACAAAACTACAATTTAGCTGTTCGGTCACAGTCTTCCATTCTATATAACCTACTGTGATTTTTACAGGTGTTTAATTTTCGCTCAGGCTTCATGAAGCAAATATTTATCCGTGTCTTTTCCTGCAGTGCCACCCTGCCACTGAGTGACGGCTGCAATAGATCATGTCCTCATGTCCTTATATGTCCCTTTCCACCCCGTTTGTTTTTTAGTTCACAGATCTGTCTGCAGCTGGAAATGAAAAGGAGGCTTAAAGGTATTTAGGTCACACTCAACACTTAGCGACTTAGCTGCTGACAGAACACGGCCTGAGGTTTTCACAAGCTGTTGAAGCCTCTGCAGCAATACCTTTTAATTACAAGTTTGTTTACAGGGAGATTAGCCTCACAGTGACTTAGACAAGCTGTTGTCATTATTCTCTTTGCACTTAATAGATCTGTCAAAATTTGAAATAAACAACCCGGATGAATTTATAGGCTCTTTGCAGCATTTTTAACATAGCTACAATGGATTTCAATAAACAAGAATTTTAGGGGTTTGACAGAAAACTTTTTGGTGTTCTGAAACAAAAAAAAAAAAAAAAANAAAAAAAAAAAAAAAAGAGTTTGGCTGGAAGAAGAGGAAATGCAATGTGAAATGCAAATGTTCGGGAGGAAATCTTGTGTAAAACAGGCAGAGCTGAACAGCAGCCTCGCTAGGTCAGATTGCTACGCAGCCACCAAACAAGTCATTTAGTAAAGGACAACTCACTTTTTCTGACCTGGAATAATCTCTAGCACTCTTGCTTTTGCCTTTGCCAGTGCCATTGGTCTTTCCATGTGCATGTAAAACCCACAGCCATGGCAAATTATAGGCCGTTCACTCTGGTGGAAGTCTGTGGTTGAAAGTCATTTTGGGGAAACGGAGGAAATTATTGGTCCATTTCTGAAGTTGACTCACTGCAAGTTATTTTTGATACTGACGAGGGCGAATCAAATGCATCGTCCTGTTTTCTGTAGTTCCTGTGTTTTATCTCAGAAGCGTTAAATTTCTCCATCCGTGCCAGATAATTAAAATAAATATACCTCAGAGGAGACAGTGACAGCTTTGGTTTCATCAAATCGAATCAAAGCATCACAACTGGATCTATGTTTACTTACATCAAGAAGGAGCTGCAGGGAATCTGGTCTGCTCACCTTTCGTCCATCCATCCATCCATTTTTTGTACCCGCTTGTCCTGTTAAGGGTCACAGGGGGCTGGAGCCTATCCCAGCTGTCATTGGGCGAGAGGCAGGGTTCACCTGGACAGGTCACTAGTCTATCGCAGGTCTGACACAGAGAGACAAACTCGTTCACACCTACGGACAATTTAGAGTTTCCAATTCACCTGACCTGCATGTCTTTGGAGGTGGGACAAAGCCGGAGCATCCGGAGGGAACCCATGCAGACATGGGGAGAACATGCAAACTCCACACAGAAAGGATCCGGTCAGACTCAAACCCAGGACCTTCTTGCTGTGAGGCGACAGAGCTAACCACTGAGCCACTGTGCTGTCCTTTCGTCCAAGATTTCTCAAATAAAACGACTTATTTTCTTCCTATAAAGATGTATAAGGATGTTCCATCCAGCTTTTTGGTGGCAAAGAGATGCTCTGATGTGTTTTGTAGCGAAGGAAATGAAAGATTGAGAGTAACTTTACAAAATTAGTGGATTTGGGGTTTGCTTTTGGTTAGAGATTTACTGCATTTACTGCGACTGTCAAGTAGTGCTACTTTGAAGGAATTGGAGGAAACAGTGTTGCCTGCTGTCGGCAATAACCAGTTGTATCAAGAAATCAGTTACTAAAGGCTGTGATGTATTAATGCTCAGGAGAGAAACTTCATGATCGATTCTCTGTGGCCCCTCATTGTGGAAGGCTGGTAAATTTGTCTCACACATGCATCCCACAGTTTTCCCCCAGGCTGACGTGCTTTGGAATGACTGTTGGTGACTTTGCTTGAAACGGGCATCATTCCAAATCAGGCAATAAAACAGATTGATGGTTCTTTGAGTCATAAACGGAAGACTTTACCTACACGACTGAACAAACACCACCTGGTTGTCATTGGTTTTTGCTTCAGATGATCAAGAATAAAAACACAGAGGTTGTTCTTGGATGTAGTTTTCTAACTAACAAAATCAGTTTTGTTTCATTTTACAACGCTGAGTTTAAACTGTTGTTAATGAGGCTGATGAGTTATCATTTGTATCAGCTAGAAACATTTGATCTGGTTTATGTCTGAGAGCTGTTTGGGCTCTCAGGTGTGTGTTTCTAGTTGAATTTCAAAGTGAAAACTGAGCTGAACTTGACCGATGTCATCCAGCTGTGCAGCGTCTACATCCCTGATAACCCAAAGTCATTTGTGTTTGTCTTCATAACTGTTCATAATGTTGTGTAAATGCTGCTATTTTTGTATTTGCCGGAAGAAAATAATGTTATCTGATCAGCTGGATCAGTCTACAGTCAAAACAGATCAGTGCGTTGACCTCCGTGGATTCCTGTGCGGAATTTAAATTATGTGTGGCTCCTGTTTTTCTTGAATGTTTGAGCCCATTATATACAATCCACATCACGTTACATTAGTGACAATCATTTCCCAAAATATACTATGTTAGCAGTACATTTTAGATTGTTTTTCCTACCTTCCAACTTGTCATTAGCTTCAGTTTATTTCAGTACACTATAAAAATCAACTTGTAGAGACTTGAGACTTTATTTAACCGATCCAACACAGAGCTGCACGGAAGACAATGTATGTCTCCGCCAGGAAATATAGTCCCAGGAGAAGACGGCTTTTGNCAGAGCTGCACGGAAGACAATGTATGTCTCCGCCAGGAAATATAGTCCCAGGAGAAGACGGCTTTTGCTGAGAAATTTTAAATGACCATGCTTTCTATAAACATGTATAAGTGAACATTGAATTTTAAGGTGTGTGTGTATCACCTGAACATTTGATTTTGAATGATTAGGAGTTTTGAAACAATAACAGGTTTCACTAGTGTAGTGCCTGCTGAAAACATGCCTGTTTGGACGGGGCCGGACTTTATGGTGTGCGCTGCAGCTGCCATAAGTGTCCATGGAGCGCAGCATAGTATGCTGCCGTGCCCATATCCTGCCACATGTGGACTACTTTTTACCGGCACAGCTCAATTTGAGAACCACTCATCCAAACAACAACTTCACACGCGACACATCCTTGGGTCCTGAGCTGTAAACCTGCTGAATATTAACTTCATACAGCACCGGGTTCTAGAGATGTTGGTGCAACAGACAGACAGAGAAACTTATAGATAGATGTTTTATAAATTGGTTGTCAGTAACGTAACATGTATGTGGGTTTGAAGTAGAAAAATGACTTCTCTGTACCCTTCTTTAACCTTTTACCTACTCTGTACTTGTAACCTTAAGTGAGAACCAGTTTGTGCTTCTACAGCCTTGTTTTTAATCATTCCTCCCAACTGTCTCCATCATATCTTATGTTGACATACTTAGTCTGCTCATCTGCATTCATGCATTTCTCACATGCACACAGAAACACAGTATTCTCAATCATCTGTAAGTATCAGACTCTTTCAGTCGCATGCTGGCTGTACTCTCCTCAGATCTGATTCATCAATAAACAAGATCCGCCTAAAGATGAACTCTGCCTCTTCAACTTTCTTCTCCATCAAGGTTGTATATTTTGGGCTCAAACATGCACGATCACCAGTATGGTTTTCTGTGACATCTTTTACCCATTTGGTTCAGTAAGAATCTGGATTATTTGATACGAAGCCCATGTTTTAGTGCATATGGTGCACCAAGGCTCACTCAGTTTAGTACAAAAACATCCATCCATCCATCCATCCATCCATCCATCCATGTCACAGGGTAGGAGCCCATCACATCAAACGCCATATCTCTGTCCCCCCCTCCCCCCACCGTAAGTTTATTTTCCTTAACAAACAGCTCTTTTTTTCCTTACTTTAGCATAATCAAATGGGATTTTACATGGCACTAATTAGCATTGCAGCTAGCAGACTTTTTTTTTTTTTCCAAAATATTTTTATTGTGTTTTTATTTTATTTTATTTTTTTTATTAAACACACCAACAAAGAGAACAACCAATGGCCTCAACAAATAAAGTAAACAGCATGTGAATTGTCACAGTTGACAATTTAAAATAATAATAATAAATAGATAGATAATAAAGGTAAATGTAAGTTGAACTGTCCAGCCCCTGAATAATCAACAGTGCATTAGCAATTAGTCTGTTTTAAAAAGGATGGAGAAAAAAAAAAAGGTAGCAGACTTAGATCGCTAATGATTTTAGCATAAGTCATTGGAGTTGAACATAGCAAAAACTAGCATTACGGCTAGGGGACATTTTCTGACTGGGAGTGAGAGATGCTGAAACAAAAAATATTTCTGGTTCATTATAAGACTGTGGCGGGACATAACGGGAAAATAAACTAAACTCTTGAGTACTTTATCAGTCCAGTCAACTATCATTGTTAATACGTCAGCGTGTCAGCAGGTGTTGTTATGTTACATTAAAAATGGCGAGCAACAAACCACAGTGGGAGGAAGTGATGACGTCTTACAGTTCTGCTCTGCAGGACCATTATGGATTTAAAATAAACTGGAACAATTAAAAAAATGTAGAAAAACATTAACTGTATTTAAACTTTTGTTTGTCTATGCTAGCAGGAACATGTATCACACGATTTAAACCAACATCGTCAAATACGCCAACATTTGGGTTCGAGCTAATGATGAGGCAAACACAGCTCTCTCTCTCTCTCTCTCTCTGCACTTTATCCTGCATATGACAGAGTAAAGCTCACCTTAACACCTTGGTCTTCTTGCGACAGAACATGAAGTTATCACACACTTAAAATTAAAGTCTCAGAAGCTTGAATGTTGTTTATCACCCTGATGAACCATTTTGTTTTCAGTGCATATGTGTGTTTTTTAATAGCCTTCAAGTGCAAGCATTTTTATGTTTCCCCTTGTATAGATGTAGGCCTGCATTGCATAAAATGCATTAAAGAACCCTATTGGTGATTATACATGTTTGAGCCCATACTACCCGCATACATGTTACATTACTGACAACCATTTTCTAAAACGTAACACCATATTTTAGTTGTCCTGTTATTTTGCCAAATCCAATCTTTCAAAATCAAATGTTCAGGTGATATACACACTTTAAAATTCAATGTTTCACCTGTTAACATGTATGTCCAAAAGTAGAAGGGAGGTCGTTTTTAATTTGTGAGTTAAAAGCCGTCTTCTCCTGGGACTATATTTCCTGGCAGAGACATACCCTGTCTTCTATGCAGCTCTGTGTTGTCCTGGTTAAACAAAGTTACCTTGTTTTTAATACTAGTTTGGTCTTCTACGTTTTCTGTAGTAGAGTAGTTGCGCTACATCACATGGAATTTATGCTGCTAGCATTCCATTAAAAATTAGACTATTTAAAAGATTAATTTTTTCATTTTATGAACCGATATTGGAATTGTTTAAATTTGAATCGCAATTAATCGAAAAATCGACCTCCTATTTGATGTACAGCTGGTTGGTACTGCCACAAAAGCAATAAGATTTCTAACATGAACATTCAGCTGAGTGGAGAGATTTGAACTTTATTAGGAAAGAGTGACGGTTACATCTGCATTTATTTATTTCTGCTGGAAGCCGCTTCAGAGTTAAAAGTCAGATCCTGCACTGTGTACCTGGACGTGTTGACTTGATGTTCCTTTATTTAACTGTGCTGCTCCGGCTGTGTAAACAGCTGAGTTTGTTTGATTTATGATTTGACTAAGTCATTAATGTCCTGAATGTGTTACGGGTTTGATAGCAGTGTGTTATTATTCTGTGGAAAGAAATGTTTCCATCCGAATGTCTCCTTGTTGCTGAAGTTAATTCTGTCTTCTGGCATTTCTCTGCTGAGTCGGTGTGTGACGGTTGTGCACTCTAGTGTCGTGGCTGAATGGCAGGATGGCTTAGGGGTAGGGGCAGGATGGGAGGGTGTTAACTCAAGCATACACACTCCTTTGTTGCCCTTATGTGTAGCGGCAGGCCTTCAAGCAGAGCCATAAAATGAAGGTGAGGGAGCAGCAAACGTGCATGTATGACTAAAGTAAACATGACCTGGCTTTGGTCCTGAAACACACATGCTTACTATTGAACATGTACGCATAGATTATTTGCTGGGTTTTAAACATGGAGCTACACAACACTGCATACACACAAACACACTTTCATGCACACTCCTACAGTGCTCATGCACACAGAAATACACCCTTAGGACTGCAAAAGGAGTATTTTTAGTGCAATCTGCAGGATTATGCAAGAAAGCTCTTTTTTTCACACACACATATGCACAAGCATGCAAACTGTCTGTTGCAAGATTAAATTGTGTATATACTCAATGGTTTTTGCCAGTCTTGCGCACACCAGAACTATATCATACAGACAGGCAAATAAAAGAAAATAAAAATGCAAGAAAGCGCTTATTTTTAAAGGACCATACCGGCGATTGTGCATGTTTGAGCCTCGTATACAACTCACATATATGTTACATTACTGACAATCAGTGTCCAAAACATAGAACTGTATTTTATTTTTCTGTTAATTTTTTAAAATCCCCTCATCTTTCAAAATCAAATGTTCAGGTGATACACACATTTTTTTTTAAAAAATCAATGAAATCTAACACTTATGCACAATTGTGTAGAACGCACAGCCATGTTAATTTCTCAGTAAAAGCTGTTTTCTCCTGGGACTATATTTCCTGGCAGAGACATACATCATCTTCCGTGCAGTTCCGTGTTATATAGGATAAATAAAGTTACTTTTACAAAAAAAAAAAAAACCTAACTAATATACATAATGTTCACTGTGATGGATTATGTGTCTGAAGCGTGTTTTTAGTTCCTACAAGTTGATTTTAACAGAATACTGGAATGAACTGAAACCAATCAGTCTGGAAGGTAGAAAAAAAAATTCTGAAATTTTCTGCTAAAGTAGCATATTTTGGGAAATGGCTGTCAGTCATATACTGAGGTCAAACATGCACAATTGCCTATATGGCCCTTTAAAGGAAGAATATTTGAAAAATACTGTATTGCAGCTCATCACACCGACCACTTGAGCTTTAAGAAACCTGGTTTTTATGTGACCTGCTCTTTTCAACTTGTGTCTCTCACGTCTCTGCTTCGCCCTGAGCATTTTTACTTTGCTGGAAATAGAAGAAAGCGCCTGAGGCAAGAATAAATAATGCATTTGATTTGTGAGAAAGTGACACCTTACGCAATAGTACTGCACATAACATACATAAGAAACTGCTGTGCTGAATGCTAACCCTTCAAAATATTGTTTTGAACCCAAGTTTATTGGATCGACAGAACGAGAAAAAAGAGTGTGAAGAGGCAAGAGCGTGGGAAAAGAGTGGAAGAAAGCGAGGGATAGGCAGAGAGAGAGAGAGAGAGATGTTCCAATGTGAACTTGTCAGGATTATGACGTGTTGTAGTAACATAACTATCTCTTTCCCAACACTCTGCTTTATGCATTTCATTTTTTGTATGCAAGTTGAAGCTCATGCATCAAGTCAGCAATTTAACTCTTTAAGGGAATAAAGTTAAGGCATTAGCAAACATGTTGACTTTATTTCCATTCATTTATTGGTCCAGGTGGAAGTGTGAGCTGCAGCTTACTGGTTGCTGCAGATCCGCCCAGCATCTGGCAAACACTCGGCGCTGCCAAAGTTGTTCCACTCCCAAACGCTCCCGAATGTTTTCCAAATAACAGCTGCTTTAGATTTGGAGCGAGGGTGCAGCATAACCGCTCGCTGCATTCATTTTACAAAGTGATGCAGTAATAATGCTTCGTTACAGAACTTTAAAGGACATGCCGATGATTTTGCATGTTTCATCCCTATAAATACTGCTGGAGCGGTTCATTTTAGAATTGTTTTTCCTACCTTCCAGACTGACATTGATTCAGTTCATTCCTATACATTAAAATCAACTTGCAGAGAGTTGAAACGTGCTTGAGATAAAGTCACAATGTTTGATTTTGAAATGTTAGGGGATTTGTGAAATAACACATGGTATTATGTCACTTCGTATATTAATACATAAGATAGTGTCTATTAACAGACACATGAAGATCAATATATTCTTTCCACCACAACAAATGACTGTGCATCAATCAGATGATAAGTTGATTAATTTTTTTCCCTACAGGGATGATGGACATTTGTAGTGATGATGTAAGTTATGTGTCACTTTTAGCTTGTTAAATGGCACCAGTTAAGTTAATAACTTGATGTTTAAAGGACCATACCATCCATTTTGCATGTTTGAGCCTAATATATTCAATTTTCATACGTTACGTTACTGACAATCATTTCCCAAAGGATAAAACTGTATTTCAGCTTTCCTGATATTTAGAAAAATCTCTTAATCTTTCAAAATCAAATATTCAAGTGAGACACCAACCTTAAAAATCCATGTTTCTCCTGTTAATAGTTACACAGCCTTATGAAGTCATGGTCCTTTAAATTTTTCCATAAACACAGGTCTTTTGGGACTATATTCCCTGGTGGAGGCATACATTCATTCCACACTTCTTATTGCACTTAAACACTAAAATTACGTAACTTCAAAAAACAAAAATCTGAATACACGTCTTGTTCATGATGATGGATTACCTATAACAAGAATGTTTCAAATATCAACAAGTTGATTTTAATAGCGTACCAGAATGAACTGAAACCAATGGAGGTCTGGAAGGTAGGAAAAACATTTTTAATTCACTGTTCCAGTAGTATGCTTTGGGAAATGATTGTCAGTAATGTTACATGTATGAATATTGACTATACTAGGCTCAAACATGCAAAATGAGTGGTATGGTCCTTTAATTGATTGTAATTCGTGATATTGTTAAGTGCTAATTTTGCAATCTGTGCAAAACAAATTTACTTTCAATACTTAAGTAAAATTAACAAAGGTTACTTACTTTAATTTTTTCTAATGATGAATTTTACTTTTAACAAAGTAATTTTTTAATGACTTATTTCTACTTTTACTCATGTACAGCCTTCAGGTATTTTATCCACCGCTGGTTTAGGAGCAGAATGCTGCTGTTGGTATTGGAAGAAATCTTTGCTATAACATCAACATGTTTTTTTGCTGTTTCACGACCAACTATAAATACTATAATGTTGTAGACAGTGAGTGGCTAGTTTGGCTTCACTGTAGCTTCAGCTTAGAGACATTTTTCCTTCTGGGCAACTTGACCTCAGAACTGGCCCTTTCACGAGGCGGCGGTCCAATTTTGTCCACATCGTGTCTCAGCCTGTTCCACAGCAGCAAATCCACAAACCCTCTGACTGCTTTTTCCTCACAACAAGATCTCTTCCACTAACAGCCACCGATGATGACTCATAATTGCCCTCATATCCCCAACAGCGTGAGTCAGCTGTTGAATCCTTTCCATCCCTTGTTTGATTTATTCAGTAGCCACACAGTCTGCAGGTTCTGCTTCATTCAAACAAATTTGTTTGATTTGCATGTTTGTTCATGTGCAATGAAGGATGTGTTTCTCTTGATAATCTTACTTGGCACCAGCATCTTGTATGAATGTGGTGGTGACCTGTACACTGGTAGAGGTTGACGGGTTTTGTAGGACGTTGTACATGCATACTGTACTAGTGCAGTGCCCGTTCAAAACGTGTGTGTGTTTGGAACGGCTCGGACTTTATGGTGTGCGCTGCAGCCTGCCATCATTTTATTCTGCACCTCATGAGCTAGCTTTGCTGTATGGGGTCATGTTGAGACTGTGCCGCTGGACTGGAGCATATCCTGCCACGTGGACTACTTTTTACTGGCACAGCTTTATTCAAGAACTGCTCATCCAAACAACTTCACATGTGACACTGCACGTCCTTGGGTCCTGAGCAATAAACCTGCTGAATTTCAACTTCATACAGTGCCGGTTCTACAGATAATGGTGCCACAGAACAGAGATTTCTGTCTTTATAGTTAGATGTCTGGGGAATATTTGTTTGGAGATTGAAGATTTATGTAACATTTATTTAGTCAGCGTTGTTCTTAAATCAAAAATGAAAGCTTTGCCATTGAAAATACTCACAGCACTTAAATCTGCATGTAACAGGAAGACAGACAGATTTTCTTAAAGGATGTGGACATATCAAACACTCTGTCAGACACATTGCATGTAATAAATCCACGATCTCGACAAAGCAAGCTGTAACAGTTTCCTTCTGATCGTAGAATAAATACTTTGTAATCACAGTAATAACATAAACATATATTATCCTGCTGTACAGCAAATACAGTTTCTGTAATTTAGCAGGCTGGGTTCACTTTTTTCCATTCGAGTTGAACCACTTTGCAGTGTTTCACTGTTGTTTGCTTTGGGTTTCCTGCACAAAGATAAATATCTGTCAGTGGAGGCACCAGTTTTAAACACAACATAAGAATGCAACAATTAAAATTCATCAGAATCATTTTCTCAGGCGATGTATGCTAGCTGTCATTAAAGGGATGAGATAAGGTACTAGCAGGAGCGAGCTTTAATAGGAACCAGCCGATGCTTGTCACACCTCCTGCTTACCTGTGTGACTTCTCTAAAAGTTAAGCTTTTACCTGCAGAAATGCTTTTGGGATGACATCAGTTGTCATGGAGAGTCAAAGACATATAAAGAGTAAACATTCTCATTAAAAGCACATAAACCTGGAAGCTTCGAACAGTACGGCTTTTGTCTGTGGAGCCACGGAGAAGAGGTTCTAGACAAGTCAGAGCTGGTCTGTGTCTGCATGTCGACAGGCTGTTGAGAGATGGATTTCATAACTGTGAGAGTCAAGGGTTCTGTTTTCTTGGTACAGAATGGTTACAGAAACTAGTTGTCTCTGTAGGCTAATGAAGGTAGCCTGCGACCTCCTGTACCACCATCATAAAATCATTCCTTAAAGCACCATACCACCCATTTTGCATGTTTGAGCCTAATATATTCAATTTTCATACATGTAACGTTACTGAANATACCACCCATTTTGCATGTTTGAGCCTAATATATTCAATTTTCATACATGTAACGTTACTGAAAACCGTATTTCAGCTTTCCTGATATTTAGCAAAATCTCTTAATCTTTCAAAATCAAATAATCAAGCAATACACCCACCTTAAAAATCCATGTTCCACCTGCTAATAGTTACACAGCTTTATGAAGTCACAGTCGTTAAAAATGTTCAATAAACGCAGGTCTTCTTTTGGGACTATATTCCCTGGTGGAGACATACATTCACTCCACACTTTTTATTGTGCTTAAACACTAAAATTACAAAGGGGCAGAGATTCTAAATATGAAGAAGGCGGATCCTGTTTGATGCAGGAATTAAAGCTTTATCATGGCTGCTTCTGGACATTCTTCAGGATGACCATAGGTAAATATTCATCAAGACTGTTGTCATAATGAAGCTACGTGTCTTTATACTCGTCTTTATGTTTTATCACAGTCAGAGTTCTGTGATACAAAAACAATCAGACGATCCGCCATGTTGCATATTTTGAGTGTGACGTCATCAGCACACGTCATTTTGATTGGTCCGATGCATTTGTATTCGTATGCGAAAAGTTGGAAAAATCGTATTGATCCGAACAAAATAAATGCTGCAATTTCATCTAGTGAAACTCTGTCGTTCATGTGAAAGGCTCCATTGACAGAGTTCAAAAAATGTTATTAACGGGCAAAAAATTAATATGAATTATTTGTATCTGGTGTTTAATGGTCTTTGAACTACAATGGATGAAGCTGGCTAAAACTGACTAGAACTCACATGGACTTTGAATCTTATGCTGTGTTTCCTCTACAGTGGGAAGTTGGATTTTTCTTGGTCGGAATTCCTGACCTCAAACAGTTCCAGCCAAATGTAAATAAAAAAGCATGGATGAACACCAATAAATACTGTCAGATGAAATAAACTTAGTAATAAATGCTAACTAAAGTAAAGTTAGACTACAGGACTCTTTGGTTGTGTTGTTNTAAACTTAGTAATAAATGCTAACTAAAGTAAAGTTAGACTACAGGACTCTTTGGTTGTGTTGTTTTGCAGTGATATTAATCACAGTGGGTGTCAAGTCAAACTGGAGTTTCGGAAAATACTGGGAAGAGGAGAAAATAAAAAATTTCTAAAAAATTAAAAGTGCACATAAACGGATGGAATGGTGACTGACTAAATAAATAAAGTATGGCAGGAATCCGCTGAAAGATGGAATATGCCGGGTAGAATCAATCTAAGCGTTGCCGGAGCATTTAAAGAGCGACACCAGCATGACAGGAGACAGGAAGTAAACAAAGCACCGTGCTCAAAGAAGACGCTGATTAAAGTTTCTCAGCAGTATTGAGATCTGCGGGAAAACTGTACAGAACCGATTAGTCTACGAAGTCCGGAGAGGCAGCCGGTAAGATACCGAACTTCACANACTGTACAGAACCGATTAGTCTACGAAGTCCGGAGAGGCAGCCGGTAAGATACCGAACTTCACACTTCTTTAAGAGACTGTTTACTGATGAAGATCGCTGTTGCTGTCGGCTTTTTGGCGTGGGCGTTGGTAGCGCATTAACGCGTGGCTAAAGTATTTTAACTCTTTAAGCGTTCACGTGTGCAAAGTTGCTTGTTATTTTCTTGTATCGGTAAATCTATTTATGAATTTGAGGTGTTTGGTAAAAGATGCGTTGATTGTTATTTGTAGGATAAGTATTCTGGTTCACTTTTAATACTGGCATGGTGAGATAAAGATAAAACTTCTGAGGGATCTGAATGTAATGTTTAATACTATTTTAAATAAATGTGATTATAAAAATATTTATGTATAACAGAATGTATATGGTATCTGATGTTAAGCCAGGAATTATGAAAGCAGTGTGTATTAGCTTTAATTGTATTTAATAGGAGAGGAGGTGTAAATTAAGTGATTCACTGATGCATAATGGTTTGTAAATATTTATAGATGTGTATTTTTCTGTTGCTTATTTATCTGCAGTAGTTTAAATGTACATATTTTTCTGTGTTTATTTAAAGGTTTTTCACCTACCTAATTCTGCTGCCTAACCAGCTAACCTACTGCTGCTAAGCTATTAGCTACCTAACCGCTTATGGCTAGTGGCAAGTGAACTGCTAAAGAAGTTGCTAAACCTACCAAAATAAAAGGAGGAAAAAAGGAAAGCTATGTGGTTATTGAGTGGAATCCAGTTGAAATCTTCGGGTAGACAAGTCAATCCTTTTCAAGTTTGGGAAACTGTACATCTGCATATACTCAGAAAAGATAAATTTAACAAGGAAAGAACTAGAAGACTTGACAGTGAGTATTAAGCATTCGTGCAGAGAAGTAATATTCTGAAATTATTTACACTTACATATCAGTGACAAACAGGTATTATACACTGTAGATAGTTAACTTGGTGATATATTCTGACCTTTTTATTTCAACGTCATGCAACAAAAAACACATTATTTGGATGTTAGCTAATTATTTCCATTCACAAAGCTCGCTTCCACGGCGCTGCCATGTTGAGTGACGTCATACTCGGTAAGTCGGGGTAGATCATTTTGGTCTGAGTTTCCTAGTCGGAGCTCTGACTTCAAATGCCGTCCCAACACATTTTTCCAAGTAAGAAGTCAGAAAAATCTGAGTTCTGAGATAACAGGAAGGCAGCCTAACACTGAGACTAAATATGACATTAATTGGTTGAACTTTATTTGATCTCTTGTTAAACTTTCATTGTGTCATCCTTTTGTAGCCTTGCAGGAAATACTGTAGGGGAGAGCTGCCATCTTAGTTTGTTCCTGTTTTCTCCTGTTTTTCCAGTGGTAGGTAGTTAGGATTAGCATTGTCATTTTTATTTTGGATAGCTTAGAAGGCTTTCTTTTCTCTTGTATTAAAGCTGGCTTGCTGTTTTGGCCTTGGCTCCCCCTGAATTCTGATTTAAATTGCCATTTCTTGTAATAAAAGAACAGCAACTTATTGATCAGACTCTGCACTTTCATCCAGTCTTATTTTACCCCTTTTTCACCAAATTATAGGGTTGTAACAGACGTGAATGCTTTTGAGGGTTGCTAAGCCCAGATATCCACAGCTTCATATCAGATCTCTATGAGATTTAAAGGACTCCAAAATGAGCTCATATTCATGGCTGGAAATCTCAGGCATAAAAATGATGCTGGTAACAGCCGTGACCATGTTGCACCCCTCCATAGACATGGAAGGGGTTAAGCGGACTTCAGTTTTTAAGAACCTGTTCACCAACAAGGCAATGCCAGCTCCAGTTTGGAGCCAAGTCACTGCTCGTATCTGCATCCGTCACACACGAAGCTCAGAGATGCACCCTGACCCTATTTTTTTGGATCTGTCCCAGACATTTTCATCACATTTGAAATTATCATGAGATGGTCTTCTAGTTGAAGCAGATTGACAAGTTCCTTTAATAACGACAGCCAATGAGAGCGTAAGAATTTTGTCTATTCTGAGCATGGCATTAACAAACCTTTTCCAACGCCTTGCTGATCACCTGCTGCATGCATACACAGTAAAAATCCACTTCATTATAATAACTAATATAATACGGGATGGATGTTTTGTGTTGCCCCCTTTTTTTTTTTTTTTTTTNTTTTTTTTTTTTTTTTTTGTAGTTTACAGTTAAATACAGAATTATTAAGGGCTCATTCAATAAATTGTGTAAAATATGATGCCCTTTTTGCCCAATATGATAAAAAAGCTGAACTCTTGGATAACCCTGACTAAAGGTCTGCAGTGTTTGACCGTTTTGTCTAAGATGACAAAGATTAGTATGATTTGATTGCATAGAATCTGCACATTCCTACTTTCCATATATTGTTCTACTGACTGACTGATTTCTTTTTTTTTTTTTTTTTTNTTTTTTTTTTTTTTTTTTGTTAAATTTTGAACTTATTCAAATAAACAAAGCTGGGAAAAAGAAAAAAAATGCAGCTTTATTTTTTCTTGTTTCCCTGCAGCATGTCTGCATATCGACAGGCTCCTGCTGAGAATAATGTTGCTTTCACTCTGAACCATACAATTGGAGATTTAAAATAGATTAGCAATCTCGTTTCCCCGTTCGTGTTATTTCAAATCTTACCATAAACTGCAGTTGTGTCTCTTGTTTTCTGTTATACCCTCTCATATTTTCCTTTAATGAAATCTAACTAGAAAGGCAGGTATCTGTGTTTGTATAAGTTGAGACTCAGCAGGTTTATTGCTCAGGACCCAAGGACGTGCATGTGAAGTTTTTTGAATGAGCGGTTCTCAAATTGAGCTGTGCTGGTAAAAGTAGTCCGTGTGGCAGGATACGCTCCAGGCGAGGCGGCATATGCACCAGTCCAGTGGCAAGGTCTCAATCCGACCCCGTACAACAAACAAAGCTAGCTGACGAGGACATGCAGAAATAAATGATGGCAGGCTGCAGCGCACACCATAAATTCCGGCCCGTACCAAACACATATGTTTTGAACGGGCACTGCACGAGTCGACCAAACTTGGGAAAATGCAAATATTTCTCTTAAGGTGAAGCAGTTGGAAGTCAAGTGGGCGTGTTTTACCTCAATTTGACTTCCTGGACTGAAGCATGTCTGTCTGTTTGCGTTCTTCCTCTCAGTTTATATACATTTTCACCTCTTTACATTCCATCTAAGCATGCTTGAATGTTTTCTGTTTAAGCAGTAATGACATATTTTCATTGATTTGCAAGAAATCTATGTATGAATTCCCTCAATTAGTTAATAACTTCAATATTTTGTCAATAAATTGTATCATTTAAATTTACAGAAAAAGTACTGTAACATGATACATATCATCACTGATACCTATAAAATAGAAAAAGATATTGATGGGAGACTTTTCCCATGTTACCTACCCCTACATGTATGTGTGTATGGTTTGCTGCACGTTTTGTTGTATTTCTCTGACAGTAAATGCAGTCATTGTATTTGTAGAATAGAAAGCAGCAGCATGTCTTGTGTTTAAGGGTTGTGGACATTGTTGCTGTTGCTCTTACCTGTAACACCTGCAGCACAGGTCACATGTTCAAGCAACTTCCTACATCCTCTCATCTCCAGCTGAATGCTCATCTTTCTAACGTTTGATTGAAAGCTACAAGTTTATGCATGTTCCTTGGTGGTGTTGAAAGGCGACGTAGGACACAGGAAATCACGAAGTGTTGAAGTAGACAGGGAAAGTGCCGCCAAACTCCTTCATTTGAATTTAAAGGACCATACTGTCCATTTTGCATGTTTCAGCCTAATATATTAAATTTTTATACATGTAATGTACTGGTAATCATTTCCTAAAGCATACTACTAATGGTGAATTAAAAATGTTTTTCCTACCTTCCAGACCGCCATTGGTTTCAATTCACTCTGGTACGCTATTAAAATCAACTTGTTGACACTTGAAATGTTCTTGGGATAGGTAATCCATCATCGCCAACAATAGAATAGAATAGAATAGAATAGCTTTATTGTCATTATACGTAACATATAATGAAATTACAGGTGCTTCTCCCTTAGTGCATAAATATAAAGTATAAAAGAATAAAAACAACTTTGTACACATCTATTTAAATTATATTTACACACTTGCATACAAGTCATGTATGCAAGTTTTTTTTCAAAGTTTCGTAATTTTATTGTTTAAGCGCAATAAAAAGCGTGGAGTGAATGTATGCCTCCACCAGGGAATATAGTCCCAAAAGAAGACCTGTGTTTATGGAAAAATTTAAAGGACCATGACTTCATAAGGCTGTGTAACTATTAGCAGGAGAAACATGGATTTTTAAGGTGGGTGTATCACTTGNAATACGGTTTTATCCTTTGTGAAATGACTGTCAGTAATGTAACATGTATGAAAACTGAATATATTAAGTTCAAACATGCAAAATGTGTGGTATGGTCCTTTAATAGCTCCACTAATGCTCAGATGATCAGCATGTTTTATGAAAAGTAAAGATCATGTCAGGTGAGGCGTGGTCCGTTCATCCCACTGCCTTGCACAAAGAATGTAAACATCACTGATTATCTGCTGGAATACCTCACACACACACACTACGTAACTGCTCTTTCAAAGCTGGATGTTGCTCTTTATACATTTTTCCTCATCAGTTACTCATTAAGGCTCATTATGACTTTCCATTTCTTGGCACGTAACAGTCACAAATTCTACATAACAATAAATCATGCAGGTTGAGTGACTTTATGATTCATTATTAACCAGTAGTCAACTTAAACAAAACAAAGCTACCTCTGCCCCCTTGTGGGGAAAGATAGGATGACAAGGACTCACATGCTGTAACTGGAATTGAGATCAAGGTGCTGTCAACAGGAAATGAGGTCAAATTCCTGTCCGAGCTGCCAACATTTCTGAACGTAACCTTGCTCCCTATGCTTCCATTGTTGCAGCTTTGACTTAAAAAAAAAAAAAAAAAAAAAAAAGATCATGGAGGAGGTGTTGGATTACATATTTTTTCCTCATCCGCTCTCATCCGAAACATGCAGAAACGTATTTACTGCAACATACAATGAACAGTATTCCTGGAATAGTAAAGGTGACATTTTAAACAAACATGTTGCATTCTGGGAGGTAATGACACCACAGCAGGAGGCCGCCGTGTCTGCACTCAGACTCAGTGCATCATATAACTTGTCATAACACCTCCTGTGTCACGTGTCATGTGACAATATAGTGCAGCATTCCTAGTACAAAGTCACAATATATAGTGTTTAAATCATCTGGAATGTCTGTTGTACACAAATATGACAGTTCAGAGATTTGATTTAATTTGATTTGTGTCATGCACATAAAATTGCCCCCCCCCAAAAAAACAAAAAAAGTGCCCACATGGAGTTACACCGAGTACATTGTTGCAGTGGTGAAACGAATGAAAATGTGTAAAACGTGCAGTGAGAAAATCCAAGATTGTATCAAGAAAGTTAACCTGTTACATAAACTTTACAACTTGAACACAGTACTAATATATTCAATTTTCATACATGTAACATTACTGACAATCATTTCCCAAAGCATACTACTGGAACGGTGAATTAAAAATGTTTTTCCTACCTTCCAGACCTCCATTGGTTTCAGTTCATTCTGCTATTAAAATCAACTTGTTGATACTTGAAACGTTCTTGGGATAGGTAATCCATCATCACCAACAAGACGTGTATTCAGGTTTTTTTCAAAGTTACATTTTATGTTACGTTACGTTACGTTCAAAGTTTTAGCATTTAAGTGCAATTAAAAGCGTGGAGCGATCTGAAAATGCTTCCTCCAGATCATTCACTGTTTATTGCGCTCAAATGCTAAAATTACACAACTTTGAAAAAAACCTGAATACACATCTTGTTGGTGATGATGGATTACCTATCCCAAGAACGTTTCAAGTATCAACAAGTTGATTTTAATAGCAGAATGAACTGAAACCAATGGAGGTCTGGAAGGTAGGAAAAACATTTTTAATTCACCGTTCCAGTAGTATGCTTTGGGAAATGATTGTCAGTAACGTTACATGTATGAAAATTGAATATATTAGACTCAAACATGCAAAATGGCGGTATGGTCCTTTACACCTGCCAGTTTTGATAGCTAAAGCTAAAGCACCTGCTAGATCTTTGACTTTTAGTTAAATTGTGTCTAACATATGGTTCTACGTTAAAATTACTTTTTAATAAGACAATATTTCTCAATTTTGGTTTAGACCAAACGTCAGTGGGCCATTATTTTACTGTTATGAATAAGAAATAATTTGCTCTGAATGTCCTGAGTGTCACACCATAACGTGTTCTGAAAAATAAACAACATATTGACCGTAGAAAATAAAGAGACTGAAACCTGAATACACCAAAGATGTGTGTGATTATAGACAAATCAGACACATCTTTGGTGTCTGATTTGTCTTTGTTTAACTTTGGCAGCAGAAAGCTCAGCACCTGGAAATAGACAGGATCTCACTCCTGTCTCGGAATCCTCACCGGCCCTCTAATTGCTCAGCGCATGTGTGGTGTGTGTGGTGTGTCACTGGAGAGTGAATGTTGTCTGTCCAGTGTCACATTTATTTTCTGTCTCCTCTGCAGAGCTTTTTTTTCCTGTCAAAAGCAAAGACAGAACGCAAACCATCACTGCAATTAAGAGCAATTAGAGGCTTCTATATACCAACAAATGCTAACACCCTGCCTCAAACTGTGTGTGTGTGTGTGTGTGAGCTGCTCAACAAGTGGACAACACACATGTAACCGAGTTCAACAAACACACTGTGTCAACAATGTGAGTTTTCCAAGAGACAAGACATGAAAGTAGTTAATAATGTTAATAAGTCATGTGACATGAGGTTTGAGGTTTATATAATAAAAATACTGTTTACAAAGATGAGAAACAAAGGCTGATGACATAACATCCCTCTCTCTCTCTCTCTCTCTCTCTCTCTCTCTCTCTCTGTGTGTGTGTTCTGCCCCTCCCTCCCTCTCTCCCCCCTCTCTCTCTCTGTTTCCTGCCTCTCTCTCTCTCTCTCTTTCTCTCTCTCTTTCCTCCCCCCCTCTGTCTATTTCCTGCCTCTCTCTCTCTTTCTCTCTCTCTCTCTCTCTCTCTCTCAGGAGCTATGACCAGCACAGTGTGAGCACAGAGTGCAGTTTCCGGACAGAATCAGACTGGGACCCTCAGTCTGAATCCACCTCCATGGTCAGCTTCGACATGGCTCAGACCAGCAGCCCCACCTCGCCCTCCAAACTCTTCAAGGTCAGTTTGATTAACGTGTCTTTTCACATTTAACAGAAGCGTTGCAAAACTTTTATCTGTTGCAGGCGACCTGCTGTAGCTGAAAACAGTCAAAGCTTTTTTTTAAGTTGGATATTATGTATTTGAAGTGTCTAGCCCAATGTTATCCATGTTATCGTCCATGTTTCAACAGTTCCAAACAGTATGGGTATGTGTGTGTGTGATCATGCATGTGTGTATCTGCATTTATCTATCTAACTACAGTGGGTAGAAAATGAACACACACACCCCATTTAACTATTTTTACATTTTGTTAAGCTAAAGCCTGGAATTAAAATGCAACAAATCCATATGTTCTCCTAATAATCTGCACAGAATACTTCAACAGTTTCAGAATGAAAAATTAGGTTTAAAAAGATATTGTACATGCGGCTTATATGGCAGGGTGGGAAGTAGAAAGAACTTTGTCAAAAAGGTCCATCTGGAGTCCCGACTGAAGGTTGCCAAAAATACAGTTCAGATGGAGCTTTTTGAGAAAGTTCTTTTCTTTCTTTTTGTCATCCTCCCATATCAGCCAGATGCTGCAGCACCTTTGATATTGTTGTTGATGCACATCTTGTCCTCTGTTGGACATAAAGCCCTGCAGGTCTTTCTAGGTTGCCGGTTACATTCCCGGTGTCTCTCTGACCAGACTGGTGTCTCTTCTATCCCGTCACTTAGCTTTGATGGACATCCTGATTTTGATTTTCCACTTCTTAATGATGGACTTAACAGTGCTTCCAGGTAGATTTAAAGCCTTGGAAATCTTTCTATATCCTCATCTGATGTGGGTCCTTCCACAATTTTGTGACGGACTTGTTTTGGAATGTCTTTGAACCCATGTCTTTGTGTTTGACTTCACTTTCAATCTGAAGGACGAAACAGCTGCTTTTATTTAAGTTCTTGAGTTCATTCTAGTGATTTAAAACAGGTTTTAGACGATTAAGTTATTATGTGATCTATAAGGTAAATTGAAGGCAGGAGATAATTCCTAAGATACTCTAAGTGATGCTGTATTAAAAGTGGGTGCATACTTATCAAGCCGAGATATCGCATGTTTTATTGTTGTTTTTTTTTTTTTTTTTTTTTNTTTTTTTTTTTTTTTTTTTGTATTAATGCAAGAAAGTTTTTCAAACTCATGTTTCATTTTGAAACTGTTGAAGTATTCTACAGAGCCTCTAAGGCGACATGGGGGAAAAATATCTGTGGATGAAAAAAAAAATCCTTTTGCGAGATAATCTAAAACTTGACCTTTCATTGAGGGAAGTGTGACAGTACATCTAGATCACTCTTATGCATGCCGTTGCTAGGCAACAATGGAGCGATTTGTAGTTTTACTTTATATTTTTCTTTACTAAAATATAAAGACATTCAGTTGGTGCTAGGTTACTTATGTTATCTCGCAAAAGTTTTGAGACATAACACAATACTTTTGTGAGATCTAAAATATGTATTTGTTGGTTTTAGGTTAACAAATTGTCAAGTTGTTAAATGGGCTGTATTCATTTTCTGTCTGCTGTATGTTAGTGGTAACTGTATGTTATGTTGCTATAACTTCCATCTAAACAATATTGTCTTCATGCTCTTATTATTAATGTAATAAGCAACGTTGTTTTTTGCTAAAAGAATACCAGTTAGTTGATGACACAGCAGCCAGCCAGTCGAGCAGAGGTCCATCATACTACTTAAAACAAATAAAATCATAAATTACAACAAAAAGCTAAAGAATAGTATTAAAGAGTTCAATAAAGAACAACACAGGTAATTTGGTATATTTGAGATCAATATATACAATCCACATACATGTTACGTTACTGGCAACCATTTCTCAAAATGTGCTACTGGAGCAGTACATTTTAGAATTGTTTTTCCTACATTCCAGACTGCCATTGGTTTCAGTTCATTACAGTACACTATAAAAATCAACTTGTAGATACTTAAAGTATGTAACCCATCACAGTGAACACTATGACTGTTATGGTTTTTGTTGACGTAACTTTATTTAACCGGTTAAACATGGATCTGCATGGAGGACAATGTATGTCTCTGCCAGAGAATATAGTCCCAGGAGAAGATGGCTTTTACTGAGAAATTAAAAATGACTCCGCCCCCATGCTGTGATTGGACTGTGGTTTCTTTTTCATTCTGGCACTGATAAAGCAGCAGAAAAAGAAATGATAGGGCTTTGCATTTAGTATTGCACATATATGCTGCCCCCTGCTGGACAACAGTGAAATGAAAAACCTCTGTTCTTTGGAGGAAGCCAGAGCACCTGAAGGGAATCCATGAAGACACGGGGAGAACATACAAACTCCACGCAGAAAGGACCAGGTCAGACTCTAACCTGAGACCCTTCTTGCTGTGAGGAGACAGTGCTAACCACTAAGCCACCGTGCCGCCTTATTTCAGACTTTTTTTTTTTTTTTTTTTTNTTTTTTTTTTTTTTTTTTTCATTTCTGCCTGGACAGACAGACCAACCTGTCTTAATTAGCCTGAACTGATATTGAAATGATTAACCTATCATTAAAAAAAAGACAGCAGTAGTCCAACTTTGATGAAAATCAGAGGTTGTGATGTCATTAATAATTTGTCTAGCAGATACCTGTGTCATTTGTGCAGGGACATGTTTAAAGGACCACCTTAAAAATAGATGTTTCTCCTACTAATAGTTACACAGCCTTATGAAGTCACGGTCCTTTAAATTTTTCCATAAACGCAGGTCTTCTTTTGGAACTATATTCCCTGATGGAGACATACAATCACTCCACGCTTTTTATTGCGCTTAAAAGCTAAAACTACATAATTTTGAAAAAATAAAAAAGCCTGAATACACATCTTGTTGGTGATGATGGATTACCTATTCCAAGAACGTTTCAAGTATCAACAAATTGATTTTAATAGCAGAATGAACTGAAACCAATGGAGGTCTGGAAGGTAGGAAAAACATTTTTAATTCACCGTTCCAGTAGTATGCTTTGGGAAATGATTGTCAGTAACGTTACATGTATGAAAACTGAATATATTAGGCTCAAACATGCAAAACGGACGATATGGTCCTTTAAATGGTGGCAGCAATTCAAACATTTTGCATTTAAGAGTGCATTACAGAATAAATCATATTTGTTTTTATCTTCAGAGTGAGTTGAAGCTGAACACACTTGCGTTGACAAAGCTCCAGTGCCCTGCAGTATTTGACTTTCATTAACATGACATTGTGCCTCTGCTTGTCTTTTTTATGAGCTGCTGCGCTGAGTAAAGCAGGCTAGCAGATAAGGAAGCCGGCCGTAATGCAAAACGATATGGTCCAATGTCTCCACCTACCTCACATTTCTCACTGCTATGACTAAACACAAGGAAAACACTTAGTGGAGAGCTCAGTGATAACAACAGGGGAGCCATTCAGGATTCTAACATACTGAAAAAGAGACATCTAATTTATCCTTTTTATACTCTCATCTCTCAACACTGTGGAATTGTGAATGAATAGAAACGACTCAACGGTAAGACGCTTTGTAAACTATGTCCAGAGTTCCTGCAAACCCAACAGCAGACTGGATGTTTTGTTGCATTTCATTCTATTTGGATATGAACCAGAAAGCCCAGCCACAAACTGCTGTTACCTGCTGTTTGCTCAGTGAAACGACGTGAATGCTCCACAGGATAACCGACAGAGGAGCTTGTTGAAAATGTATTCTAAGTTTAGAATTTTTTGTCTGGAAATCCTCGTGCATTCATATCCGTGCGGCTGAGAAATAACCTCTGTGTTTGCTGATTGTGGATGAAGACAGATTGGAATCTGTTTGTTTTGCTCATAATGCATCTTGCTTTCACAGCAGCACGACCTTTGACCTGCATTATTGTCAAATTCACAGTGAAATGACAGGTTTATGATTCTTATCTGTTAGCGACTGAATTCCTCTTAAACAGGCCCACCGGAGATAACACATGTCCTATTGATTTGCTCCAGAATGAGGAAGGGTGGAGTTTTCTCTGTCAGGCCCATCCACGCCCTGTGGATTTCACCGGTTTATGAATTCCTTCTGGCTGTTTGTCGTTTCACAATATTTTCACTCTGTAGCTGCGATGTAAACGATCCTGCCCTCAAGCCTCACACTTGTTCACAGCAGGACACAAGTCGTCTCAGACCGTACAGACAGATCAGTGTCTCTTCCTGGAAGAAGTGGATTTAACCTAATCAAGAGTTTTGTGTTTCCTCACTGAAAGGATTCTTATAAAAGATGTAAAACTTAATGTCTGTCATCTGCTGTTTCAGAGGATTTATGGATTAAACAGATGTTAACTCTCCAAAGGAATTCAACAGGTTTGATTCTGGCAAGTCAAAATGGTATGCAAGTGTGTTTTTATAGTGCAATCCATACGTCTCGCCTTAACTTGTGCTCTGTATGTTGTGATTTTAGACAGCAGGTTGTGTAATATGTGGTGTGTAACATGTCAGCATCCCTTTAGGTAACTGCTTTTCTGTTGGCTGTGATGCTGAGCAATAATACGATTGTATTTAGCTCATATACTGTTATTTACCCTATCTGAATATGCTCTCCTCAGTGATCATTTATTTCCATGTTGACGTAACGTTTCTGGCTCTTCCTCATTCAGTTGTGTTTATGCACAGTACTCAGCTTTAACTGACCCTTGAGCATCACTGTAGTTTTATGCCATTCTAGTTAATAATTTGTCATTACTTCAGCCTCATTTTTTTTTTATCCAAGTGTGCTTTTTGGCACCAGGAAGTCTGTTTTTGTTTTTTTGTTTTTTTCCGTTGGTTTATTTTTGACTGACGCATGCAAAAGTTTGGAATCACCCAGAAATGTTCCTGTTTTTGATAGAAATTGACACTTATTCACAAGGTGGCATTAAACTGATTGTTGCAAATGGCTATTAATTCAATTCAATGAACTTTATTTGTCCCCAAAGGGCAATTAAGAATGGCAGGCACATAAAATAGACATTAAAATACTGAGGTTAAGGCGGCGAGCTGCTTCAGGAACAAATGACTTTCTCCTTCGCACCGTTGAGCATCTAACGCTCTGAAGGCATCTTCCAGAGGGAAGCCTTTCAAAGGAGGAGTTGAGGATGTGTGAAGAGTCTTGGAGGATGAATTTGGCTTTTTGGACAGTGTGAATTTGGTGAAATGAAGAGATGTACTTAGTTTATTTCAGGTGATTTGATTACTGCTGGAAATGACTGATTTCTAATGCAGCATATCTGGAATGGGCAAATTAAAAGAAAAGGTTAAAATGGGCCAGAGAACACAGACAGCAGATGATGGATGACTTTTCTTTTTATTTGCCAGTTATGAGTTTTTCTTTAAAAGCCTGCCTTTGAGGCCAAAATCTTGAGTTGTCTTTTCACTACTAGTGTTACAGATGACACTAGTATTTGGTAACATGCTAGTATTTGGCGTATGCTATTTAAGGAAGCAGCAAACTGAGGACCTATAAGACAGTTGTTTCTCTGACGTACTTACTGTACACTCTTGAGCAGTTTAGCTTCTGGGCCTTCCTCTTCTTTTCCTGTCCTGGTTAGATCCAGTTTGTCTTTTTCTCTCAAGACAGTAGTGGACATAGTGGACACTTTTGCATGAAATCTTCAGTTTCTTGGCTGTCTGACATGAACTTGCCATCATTTCACAAAACAACCAAAGACTGGTATGTTTCTTGAGAAAGTTGTTTTGTTTTGGCCATTTTTAACCCAGAATTGATCTTCAGGAATGCCAGTATCTTACAACCCAAGTATACAGTATACAATTTATCTGCTTAATTGAATAGAATAATGTGTGTAAATGTAATTACAAAGTTGTCTCTAATAACAAGTTAGAATTTCAAGGCAAGGCAAATTTATTTATATAGGACCATTCAAACACAAAGGCAATTCAGAGTGCTTTATACAAACAAAATGCATTCAAACAACATTTAACAGAAAATAAGAATAAAATAAAGCAACATATAAAAACCAAGAGTAAAATAGGATAAAGTAAAAAATTAAATAAGCTAAAATTAAATAAAATAATCTATTGTGCAAGTGCGAAAGTAGTTAATTGGCCCCAGATTGAGTTGCAGTATAAAGCTTAATTAAAAGCAGTGCTAAAATGAAAAGCTTTAAGCCTGGTTTTAAAAGAGTTTATGGTTGGAGCAGACCTGAGGTCTTTTGGAAGTTTGTCCCAGAGTTGCGGAGCACAGAAACTAAATGCTGCCTCACTGTGTTTTGTTCTGACTTTGGATTTCTTCTTCTTTTCCTTTCGGCTTTCCCTTCAGGGGTCACCACAGCGAATCATCTGCCTCCATCTAACCCTATCCTCTGCCTCCTCTTCTCTCACACCAACTAACTTCATGTCCTCTTTCACTACATCCATAAATCTCCTCTTTGGTCTTCCTCTAGGCCTCCTGCCTGGCAGTTCCAACCTCAGCATCCTTCTACCGATATGTTCACTATCCCTCCTCTGTACATGTCCAAACCATCTCAGTCTGGCCTCTCTGACTTTATCTCCAAAACATCTAACATGCGCTGTCCCTCTGATGTACTCGTTCCTGATCCTATCCATCCTCGTCACTCCCAAAGAGAACCTCAGCATTTTAGTCTCTGCTACCTCTAGCTCTGCCTCCTGTCTTTTCCTCAGTGCCACTGTCTCTAAGCCATACAACATCGCTGGTCTCACCACCGTTTTGTACACCTTTCCTTTCATTCTTGCCGAGACTCTTTTGTCACACATCACACCTGACACTTTTCTCCACCCATTCCAACCTGCTTGCACACGTTTCTTCACCTCTTTTCCACACTCTCCATTGCTCTGGACTGTGGACCCTAAGTACTTAAAATCCTCCACCTTCTTTATCTCTATTCCCTGTAACCTCACCATTCCACTTGAGTCCCTCTCATTCACAGCCATGTATTCTGTCTTGCTGCGGCTAACCTTCATTCCTCTCCTTTCCAGGGCATATCTCCACCTCTCTAGGTTTTCCTCCACCTGCTCCCTGCTCTCACTACAGATCACAATGTCATCTGCAAACATCATAGTCCAAGGGGATTCTTGTCTAACCTCATCTGTCAGCCTGTCCATCACTACAGCAAACAAGAAGGGGCTCAGAGCTGATCCTTGGTGTAGTCCCACTTCCACCTTGAACTCCTCTGTCACACCTACGGCACACCTCACCACTGTCTTACAGCTCTCATACATGTCCTGCACCACTCTAACATACTTCTCTGCCACTCCAGACTTCCTCATACAACACCACAGTTCCTCTCTCGGCACCCTGTCATATGCTTTCTCTAGATCTACAAAGGCACAATGCAGCTCCCTCTGACCTTCTCTGTACTTCTCTATCAACATCCTCAAAGCAAATACTGCATCTGTAGTACTCTTCCTTGGCATGAAACCATACTGCTGCTCAGAAATGCTGACTTCTGCCCTTAGTCTAGCTTCCACTACTCTTTCCCATAACTTCATTGTGTGGCTCATCAACTTTATTCCTCTGTAGTTGCCACAGCTCTGCACGTCTCCCTTGTTCTTAAAAATCGGCACCAGCACACTTCTCCTCCATTCCTCAGGCATCCTCTCACTCTCTAAGATCTCGTTGAACAACCTAGTCAAAAACTCTACTGCCACCTCTCCTAGACACTTCCATACCTCTACAGGTATATCATCAGGACCAACTGCCTTTCCACTCTTCATCCTCTTCAGTGACCTCCTCACTTCATCCTTACTAATCTTTGCAACTTCCTGGTTCACAACGGTCACCTCTTCTACTCTTCGTTCCCTCTCATTTTCCTCATTCATCAGCTCTTCAAAGTACTCTTTCCATCTTCCCATCACACTTCTGGCACCTGTCAATACATTTCCATCTCTATCCTTAATCACCCTAACCTGCTGCACGTCCTTCCCATCTCTATTTCTCTGCCTCGCCAACCTGTATAAATCAGTCTCTCCCTCCTTACTGTCCAGCCTAGCATACAAGTCATTGTACGCCCTTTGTTTGGCCTTTGCCACCTCTACCTTCACCTTACGCTTCATCTCCCTGTACTCCTGACTACTCTCTTCAGTCCTCTCAGTGTCCCACTTCTTCTTAGCTAACCTCTTTCTCTGTATACACTCCTGCACTTCCTCATTCCACCACCACGTCTCCTTATCTACTTTCCTTCCAGATGACACCCCAAGTACTCTCCTACCTGTCTCCCTGATCACATTAGCTGTAGTTGTCCAGTTATCTGGAAGCACCTCTTGGCCACCCAGAGCTTGTCTCAACTCCTCCCTGAAAACCACACAACACTCCTCCTTTTTCAGCTTCCACCACTTTGTCCTCTGCTCTGCCTTTGTCCTCTTCATCTTCCTCACCACCAGAGTCATCCTACACACCACCATCCTATGCTGTCTGGCTACACTCTCACCTACCACTACTTTGCAGTCACTGATCTCCTTCAGATTACATCGTCTATACAAGATGTAGTCCACCTGTGTGCTCCTACCTCCGCTCTTATAAGTCACCCTATGTTCCTGCTTCTTCTGGAAGAAAGTATTCGTTACAGCCATTTCCATCCTTTTTGCAAAATCTACCACCATCTGTCCTTCTGCGTTCCTATCCTGGATGCCAAACTTGCCCATCACTTCCTCATCACCTCTGTTGCCTGCACCAACATGTCCATTGAAATCTGCACCAATCACCACTCTCTCACCTCTCGGGAGAGTTCTGACTTTGGATTTAAACATGATTAATTAGGGATGACCAAAAAGAGTTTATCATTAGGGCCATTTGCAGCATTATTAATGTCCTGGCTATATGTTTAAATCAATTAAATGCCACATTGGTGAATAAAAGTAGCAATTTTTTATCTAAAACATGAACATTTCTGCATGATTCCAAACTTTTGAAAGCTAGTGTATGTTTTTTCAGTTTTTTTTTAATAATACATAAAGACATGTTTGGGTGGCTCAGTTAAACAGACTGTTACCACCAAGTATCCAGAAGTTGTTTAAACTCACAGAAAGCAAATATGACTTGAAAGCATGTATTTTTCAAAAACCAAGGATAAGGACTAATGTAAAAAAAAAAAAAAAAAAAAAAAAACGTATTTCAGTCAAAGGGGTGAATATATGGAACAGTTGTATTAAGAATTTTAAAATATGCAGTACACTAATACGTTTAAAAAATGGCATAAAATATTTTAATGAATAAATATAAAAAAATAGATAAAAATTCAAAATGTTTTTGGTTTAAGGTATAAATTGATATTGGAATTGTGTGTTAAAAGAATATGGAATTTTTGTGTTGATGTGATGCCAAACATGTTCAGTATAAGTAGGAGAGGTTAGTGAAATAAGCTGTAGCTTCAGCCTACACCCTTTCAGTCTGCAAAATATCTAGGTTTTGTTGCTTTCCTAATTATGTGTAATTATTGTTGAAACTGTTTTTTTTTTTTTTCTTCATTTTAAAAACAGTGGCTCAGTGGTTAGCACTGTTGCCTCACAGCTAGAAGGTCCTGGGTTTGAATCTGAGTGGGCCTTTCTGTGTGAAATGTGTATATTCTCCATGTGTCTGAGTGGGTTCTTTTCCAGATGATCCAGCTTCCTCCTACAGTCAAAAAAAAAACATAAAAACATGAAGGTTAGGTGAACTGGAAAGTCAAAATCTTCCATAGGTGTGTGTGTGTAGGTGTGATAGACCTATTCTGGCTCAAGCCCTCAACCCAGGAACCCTGCATAGGATAAAAGTATCTGTAGAGCATGGATGGATACATAAATATATGCTGTATAGAGCAAATTACACCATTTTATCACTTAAATTGAATTTTTGATGTTGTGTTTTCATTGATCAGAGCCAAAAACCACAGGTATCTGCTCTCCCCACCTGAATATTTCTTTTCTGTCTGCCTCTTGTCTATCATCTTACAGAATTTGGAGGAGAAGAGGGGAATGCTTGATCGCATCAGCAGTTTCTTCAACCCCAAGAAAAAGAGGAGCAGCAGACATAAGTCAGATGCCTCCACTGATGCAAGTATACCAGGTTCCCCAGCGTCCCCCTTGTCCCCCAAACATTTTCCCCAGACATCAGAGGAAGACGGGCAGAAGACACCAACTAATTCTCGGAAGGGCAGCGAGCTCGATGTGACGGGAGCAGAGTATGGAAGCACCCCGAGCTCCAGTCCCAGTGCCACAAGCCTGGCTTCTGTGTTGGCTGGCGNAGAGTATGGAAGCACCCCGAGCTCCAGTCCCAGTGCCACAAGCCTGGCTTCTGTGTTGGCTGGCGAAAAAGAGCTTCCATTTGCAGATAACAGCAGCGATCACAGCAGTGTGCGGGAGGTGCATGTGTGCCAGATCAGCACAGCCAAAGATGGAAGGAATTCTGGCAATGCGACTCCCACACTTCCTGATCTTGCAACTTTCATACATCCAAGTGCAGATTTGGACTCAGAACCATCCTTCGCTGAATCAATAGTGGAGGAAGTAACCAAGAGGCTGCAGGTTAATTTGGAAAGAACCACCTCCAAGAATACAGAGAGTTCCTGTGAGGACAATGCAGCAGACCAGACCGTGCCTTCAACAACTGAAATCCCCCTATCCAAGCCAGACAATGCCCCCAAATCACCTAACCTAACCTCGATCAGCTCAGAATCAAAGCAAACCTCTGTCAAAGTTTTAGGGACTGTGCACAGCTCTGCCCTGTCAGGAGTAATGTTAGGCTCTCATTCTCTTTCTTCAACCACCTCGCACATCATCAAGCCTCAACAGGAAGGTGAAGACTCTGAGGATATGATAGGGGAAAACTCAGAAGCCAGGGTAGGTGATAATAAATCCTCCAGCGGACCACCTGGAGAAACTACAGCCACGACACAGAGCCCTTCGCCTGAGAAAGAGGAAGTAGCCAGGACTGATTCGCCTGTGCAGTGCTACAAGGCTATATGGGTGGAAACACACCTGGGAGAGGAGGAGGAGGAGGAAGCAGAGGAGAGGGATTTTGTAAAAGAAAGGGAGGAGGGCTTCCGTGCAGACTCACCTCCTGTGCTGGCCGTACCTGTGACAGTGATTCCCGTGGAGGACACAGATACTCCGAGCGCTTCCCTCAGCCCTTCTACCCCCTCAGAGATTTTGCCGTCCGATGGCAGGTTGCCAGAATCAGCTATCTCCTTGGCAGCAACTACAGGGGAGTTCCAAACAAACCCACCCCAACCAGAGGAGCCTGACACTGGCACAGACTCAAAGAAAAGTTCCCTTCAGGATAGGCACAGTCCAAAAGAAACTCGTGTAACGCGCAAGACTGTGAAACTGCCTTCGAAGCACAACATTCTTTCCCAGAAGGTGCAGGTTAGCCCAGAGCCAAGTTTGGATGAGAGCAAAGAGGCAGAGGAAAATCAGGAGCGAGAGGAGGCTTCAGACGCGACACAGGTGAAACTGTGAGTATCTATTTTAATTTTTCTGTGGTTATTGTCTAACAGCCCCTTTGATCCCCAGGAGAGCAAGCGAAGCAGACGTAGAGCTGCAGAGTGAAAAAGAGTGAAACCCGAGTGTAACCTGAGCTCTGAGTTCCCATAACCCATTGTACTAAAAGAGAACACAATACAAGTTAAACCTGCACTGAGTCACTGAAATATTCATTTACATTACACTGTGACATATTTCAGTAAAATAGGATCTGTTTGTTTCCTGAAATGCAGTCATTAAATTGCTGGACAATTAATGTGTCATAATAAAGGCAGGATTACTGTGAATTTAGTTGAAATCAAGGTCACCTTTTGTGCGTTTGCCTGTGGGGTTTTTTCACCACCTGAATAAGTTATTCATTAGAGAGCTTGACAGGCAGCTACCAACACTTTGTTTGGCTTTTGGTTGCATGGAGACGCTTCAACACGTGGTTATAGGAATAATATAGAGAATACATAATATACATACAAATAGTGATATGGCAAAAGGTTAATGCGCTAAAAATCTAAAAATATTTGAAATATGAGTCAGCTTTCCTCTGCAGATGAATGTGCTACAGGCTATTGATGGACATGCCTGAAAAGTACTTGAAGAGAGGGATGGATTTATTGTTTCATACCAGCTGCAGGGCAATTCTTTAGTGTAGCTTTCATTTTTGAGGATTTACGAGCTTTTTAATTTCAGTTTACCTTTTTTGAGCTCTCTCTCTCTCTCTCTCTCTCTCTCTCTCTCTCTCTCTCTCAGACTACCAAGCCTCCTAATCTCCCATGCAGAATTCAAGGAAGTCAAACATGAGCCACTTGCAACAACCGATGATATTATACACCCTGACCCAAATACCAACGTGCCTCTAGTTAAAGAAAAAACAGACTCAAAGGCTTCTGACTTTGATGATTCCTCTACTGTCTCAGAGATGCACAGAGCAAAGCCACAGGCTAGAGGGTCAGGTGTAAGAGGACAAGGCCTTAACCAGGCCGTGTCCCCCAAAAGAGTTGTTAAATCAGTAGAGAGTAGACTAACCACAGCAGGTGGAGCAAAGAGCCCCACTTCAGCAGCTATAAGCAAATCCAAAAATGTGACAACAAAAGTGAAAGGCTTCACAGAGAGCATGAAAGTGGAAACCTCCAGTGATGTCCCATCACAAAAGGAACATATTAATGAGAAATCAATTTCCGTGTCACCCACATTAAAAGAACAAACTGTTCCAGGTAGCACCAGCGGTCCCTCAAATGTAACAAGCTTAAAGTCTAAAATCCCCAAAAAGCCAACATCAGATACTGACATAAAATCACCAACCACAGTAGATAAGCCTTTAGTGATTGATACTTCTGGGGCATTGGTCAGTTCCAAACTGCATAAGCAACCAAAACCCAAAGAAACCTTGAAATCTTCAGTCACTCAAAGTAAAGTTGCCAAAAGAGTTGAGGAAATTAATAGAGCAAAAGCTCTGTCAGGAGAAATTTCCACCTCAAAAGTACCAACCAAGACAGTAACTAAGGTTATCAGAGAGCCCGTTGAGGATATTAAGTCCGTTATGAACCTGGTAAACAGGCTGGAGAAAAGCCAGGAGGAGAGTAGCATTAAAACAGCCCATCAAACTGACAGAGAAAACCTGGATGCTAAAAATCAAGTACAGCCGCATGTGGAGAGTATGGTTTCCTTGACACTGAAGAGCCGGTTGCCCATTTCGTCTCCTACAAGAAAGAAGAATGATGACCTTCAAATAACTGGCATTAGTGGTAAAAATATTACCACTGGTCAGACAGATGCAGACATTCCCAAGGCCTCAGAAAACAGTCCAGAGCAGCAGGAAACTAAAACTCCTGAGGAGAGACCTGCCAGTGAGGTGCTACCCCTGGCTCCTGAAAGTCCCAAGAAAGGTAAGACAACACAGTTAATATGTTACATGTTATGTGTTAAATAGGTAACCACTCTGTCCTACATCTCTCAGAAATGTGATAAGAAAATCATTGAACAACACTTCAGACAGAGCATGAAAGATCTTTGTAGAAACATTTCACATTGAGGTTTAGTTCATATTTTAAAGTAGTGATTATGGTCAATCACAATGATTTAAGGCCTCAAAGTTCTTATTTTGTTCTGTTAAAACTGTGTATATGTCCATGTTTCAACAGGAAGCTTGCCATCTACAGCACTGACAAAACACCTCCCTAAAAGAAGCATGAGCCAAGAGGAAAATGAGACATCACCATCTATCAAGCAACAGAAGACCGTCTCAATGAGACTCTCAAAGCCGACGGCCACACCATCGACCACCAGTAAGCAAACCCCCAGAAGTCTGCTGAAGGATTCAGCTGATCCCTCGTCCTCTGTAAGCAAGCTTCCTACACGCAGCCAGAAAACTTCAGCTAAGGTGAAATCCCAAAAACTTCAACATTCCCCAACCAAGAGTTCTGCAAGCACACTTATTGCTAAACAGCAAGCTATGAAAGAGGATTCTAATCAGAACAGTATTACAGAGACGGCTGTCAAAGCATTGGGAAATACTGTCATAGCAGACCAAGTGAAGGATGATAATGATGATAGAGTAACATCTTATCCTGAATCTAAATCCATGCTTACAGAAGAAAGAAAGCATGTAAAACTCACAGATGATCAATCCAGTAGTTGTGAAATTAAAGGAACAAAAACACGAGAATTAGTGAAGAAGATCACAAGCGTAACAACTGAGGAGATTTCTGAAATCCAAATAGCACAAAGCAATAACACAGTAACCACAGCAAGCTCTGAGCTAATAGTGACGCCATTAACAAGCCCAGCAGCTGAGGTAGAGGCAAGCTGTGAGGTTGTAAAAGAAATTTCAGCTCATCTGCCAGTCGCTGAAGCAAAAAATGCTGAGATGGATGATCAGGGAAGGAAGAAAGAGGCCAAAGTCAAGGCAGAATTTGAGTCTCTACCTGAAAATGTATCACGCATTGACAATAACATCATCACACAGGAGCAACAAACACTGTCACCACTAGAAACTTCACAAGCAGAAGTGAATAGAAAGCCAAGCCTGTCAGAGAGAACACATTACTTTAACAAAAGTAACATTAAAGTAGATGTAACCCAGGAGAAAAGAGCAAAACCTGAGCAAAACCTGTCGCTGTTAGCTCAGGATGTAATATCCAGTCATGAGGATGTAATGGATATGTTGGCTAAACCTGTTATGACTGACAATGAAAAATGTGACACCAAGACCCATGCAGATCAGGAAAATGTTCCACTCACTAATGCTTTCCAGAAAGCAACAGATGAGGGTTTATCAAAACAGGAAGTGATTATGAAAAGTAAGGAACCCGCTGAATTGGCCTCAAAACGCCAAGATGCTGATGGAGAAATTTTGACTACAATCCAAACCACTGGTGTCTCAGTTGATGCTAACCTGGTCAAACCAGAGCAGCCAACCTTTACAAAACAGGTGGAAAGTGGACATGAATTAATTAAGGCTCAAAACACAGATAAGATTCTTGAAAATGACAAATTATCTGTGGATTCAGGGAAATATAATGAGATACAGAGGGAAAGCAAACAGGAGATTGACACAAAACCAGAAGAGGCCTTGGACATGCACACAGAGACTGTAATTGTTCCTAAATCTCTTGAGAATGTTGAGCATCAGTTGGACAAAGGACCTTTTCTACTCAAACATCATTTGGCAGGAGAAACTGAAAAACTGAAGAAAGGCACAGAACCAAGTAAAAAGCTGAAACATGCAACAGCAGAAAGCACTGACTCAGAGAGCAGCTGCAAAAAGGAGCACAAGTCTATATCCATCAGAGATGAAGCAGAAAAAGACAGCACAAAACCAAAGCAATCATCTGATTCATCAGCAAAGGAAAAATTGCTTCAAACTGGATCAGAACAGGATCCACAGACAGATATAAAAGCTCTGGAAGCAAAGAGGAGACAAGCAGAGCAAGCAGAAGATCGAAAGAGTGTCGATAAGGACATCAAGCAAGCAGATCAGCAGATGAAACCATCAGTGCTAAATGAACAGCTGGAAAAAGAACCAATTTTACTCAAACATCATTTGGCAGGAGAAGCTGAAAAACTGAAGAAAGGCACAGAACCAAGTGAAAAGCTGAAAGATGCAACAGTAGAAAGCACTGACTCAAAGATCAGCTTCAAAGTGGAGCGCAAGGTCATATCTGTCAAAGATGAAGCAGAGAAAGTTGGTACAAAACCAGAGCAATCACCTGATTCATCTGCAGAGGAAAAAATGCTTCAGCCTGAATCAAAACAGGATCAACGGACAGATATAAAAGCTCTGGAAGAAAAGAGGAGAAAAGCAGAGCAAGCAGAAGATCAAAAGAGCATCAATAAAGAGTCCAAGCAAGCAGATCAGCAGATGAAACCATCAGTGCTAAATGAACAGCTGGACNCATCAATAAAGAGTCCAAGCAAGCAGATCAGCAGATGAAACCATCAGTGCTAAATGAACAGCTGGACAAAGAACCAATTTTACTCAAACATCATTTGGCAGGAGAATCTGAAATACTGAAGAAAGTCATAGAACCAAGTGAAAACCTAAAAGATGCAACAGCAGAAAGCACTGATTCAAAGATTAGCTTCAAAGAGCAGCACGAGGCCATAGCCATCAAAGATGAAGCAGGGAAAGTTGATACAAAACCAAAGCAGGCATCTGACTCATCAGCAAAGGAAAAATTGCTTCAAACTGGATCAGAACAGGATCCACACACAGATATAAAAGTTCTGGAAGCAAAGAGGAGACAAGCAGAGCAAGCAGAAGATCGAAAGAGTGTCGATAAGGAGATCAAGCAAGCAGATCAGCAGATGAAACCGTCAGTGCTAAATGAACAGCTGGAAAAAGAACCAATTTTACTCAGACATCATTTGGCAGGAGAATCTGAAATACTTAAGAAAGGCACAGAACCAAGTAAAAAGCTGCAAGATGCAACAGTAGAAAGTACTGACTCAAAGATCAACTTCAAAGAGGAGGATAAGGTCATATCTGTGAAAGACGACACAGAGAAAGTTGGTACAAAACCAGAGCAATCATCTGATTCATCAGCAGAGGAAAACTTACTTCCATCAGAATCAAAACAGGATCAACGGACAGATATAAAAGCTCTGAAAGAAAAGAGGAGAAAAGCAGAGCAAGCAGAAGATCAAACAACCATCAGTAATGAGACAGAGCGAGCAGATCAGCAGAAGAAAACATCAATGCTAAATGAACAGCTGGTCAAAGAACCAATTTTACTCAATCATCATTTGGAAGGAGAATCTGAAAAACTGAAGAAAGTCATAGAACCAAGTGAAAAGACTAAAGATGCAACAGTAGAAAGCACTGACTCAAAGAACAGCTTCAAAAAGGAGTACAAGGTCATATCTGTCAAAGATGAAGCAGAGAAAGTTGATACAAAACCAACGCAATCACCTGACTCATTTGAAAATCTGAAGGAAAAACTGCTTCAACCTGAATCAAAACAGGATCTACGGACAGATATAAAAGCTCTGGAAGAAAAGAGGAGAGAAGAACAAACAGAAGATCTAAAGAGTGTCAAAAAGGAGATCAAAAAAGTAGATCAGCAGATGAAACCATCAATGCTAAATGAACAGCTGGACAAAGAACCAATTTTACTCAAACATCATTTGGCAGGAGAAACTGAAAAACTGAAGAAAGGCACAGAACCAAGTGAAAAGCTGAAAGATGCAACAGTAGAAAGCATTGAGTCAAAGATCAGCTTCAAAGAGGAGCACAAGGTCATATCTGTCAAAGACAATGCAGAGAAAGATGGTACAAAGCAATCATTTGATTCATCTGCAAAGGAAAAATTGCTTCAACCTGAAGTAAAACAGGATCCACAGACAGATATAAAAACTCCGGAAGAAAAGAGGAGAAAAGCAGAGCGAGCAGAAGATCAAAAGAACATCAATAAAGAGTCCAAGCAAGCAGATCAGCAGATGAAACCATCAGTGCTAAATGAACAGCTGGAANCATCAATAAAGAGTCCAAGCAAGCAGATCAGCAGATGAAACCATCAGTGCTAAATGAACAGCTGGAAAAAGAATCAATTTTACTCAAACATCATTTGGAAGGAGAATCTGAAAAACTGAAGAAAGTCATAGAACCAAGTGAAAAGACTAAAGATGCAACAGTAGAAAGCACTGACTCAAAGAACAGCTTCAAAAAGGAGTACAAGGTCATATCTGTCAAAGATGAAGCAGAGAAAGTTGATACAAAACCAACGCAATCACCTGACTCATTTGAAAATCTGAAGGAAAAACTGCTTCAACCTGAATCAAAACAGGATCTACGGACAGATATAAAAGCTCTGGAAGAAAAGAGGAGAGAAGAACAAACAGAAGATCTAAAGAGTGTCAAAAAGGAGATCAAAAAAGTAGATCAGCAGATGAAACCATCAATGCTAAATGAACAGCTGGACAAAGAACCAATTTTACTCAAACATCATTTGGCAGGAGAAACTGAAAAACTGAAGAAAGGCACAGAACCAAGTGAAAAGCTGAAAGATGCAACAGTAGAAAGCATTGAGTCAAAGATCAGCTTCAAAGAGGAGCACAAGGTCATATCTGTCAAAGACAATGCAGAGAAAGATGGTACAAAGCAATCATTTGATTCATCTGCAAAGGAAAAATTGCTTCAACCTGAAGTAAAACAGGATCCACAGACAGATATAAAAACTCCGGAAGAAAAGAGGAGAAAAGCAGAGCGAGCAGAAGATCAAAAGAACATCAATAAAGAGTCCAAGCAAGCAGATCAGCAGATGAAACCATCAGTGCTAAATGAACAGCTGGAAAAAGAATCAATTTTACTCAAACATCATTTGGAAGGAGAATCTGAAAAACTGAAGAAAGTCATAGAACCAAGTGAATACCTGAAAGATGCAACAGCAGCAAGCACTGAGTCAAAGATCAGCTTCAAAGAGGAGCACAAGGTCATATCTGTCAAAGATGAAGCTGAGGAAGTTGATGCAAAACCAAAGCAACCATCTGATTCATTAGCAAAGGAAAAACTGCTTCAAACTGAATCAAAACAGGATCCACAGACAGATGTAAAAGCTCTGGAAGAAAAGAGGAGGGATGAAGAACAAGCAGAAGATCGAAACAGCACTAATAAGGAGACAGAGCGAGCAGATCAGCAGGTGAAAGCATCAAGGCTAAATGAACAGCTGGACAAAGAACCAATTTTACTCAAACACAATTTGGCAGGAGAAACTGAAAGACTTAAGAAAGGCACAGAACCAAGTGATAAGCTGAAAGATGTGACAGTAGAAAGCACTGACACAAAGAGCAGCTTCACAGAGGAACATGAGGCCATATCCATCAAAGACGATGCAAATAAAGATGGTACAAAACCAAAGCAATCATCTGATTCATCTGAAGCGGAAAAATTGCTTCAACCTGAATCAAAACAGGATCTACAGACAGATATAAAAGCTCTAGAAGAAAAGAGGAAAGAATCAGAGCAAGCAGATCAAAAGAGTATCGATAAAGAGATCAAACAAGTAGATCAGAAGATGAAAACATCAATGCTAAATGAACAGCTGGACAGAGAACCAATTTTACTCAAACATCGTTTGGCAGGAGAATCTGAAAAACTGAAGAAAGCCACAGAACCAAGTGAAAAGCTGAAAGATGCAGCAGTAGAAAGCATCGACTCAAAGATCAGCTTCAAAGTGGAGCACAAAGACATATCTGTCAAAGATGAAGCAGAGAAAGATGGTACTAAGCAGTCATCTGATTCATCTGCAGAGGAAAAACTGCTTCAGCCTGCAGCAAAACAGGATCTACGGACAGATATAAAAGCTCTGGAAGAAAAGAGGAGAGACGAAGCACAAGCAGAAGATCAAAAGCACGTCAATAAAGAGTCCAAACAAGGAGATCATCAGATGAAACCATCAATGCTAAATGAACAGCTGGACAAAGAACCAATTTTACTTAAACATCATTTGGCAGGAGAAACTGAAAAACTGAAGAAAGTCACAGAACCAAGTGAAAAGCCAAAAGATGCAACAGTAGAAAGCATCGACTCAAAGATCAGCTTCAAAGAGGAGTACAAGGTCATATCTATCAAAAACAACACAGAGAAAGTTGATACAAAACCAAATCAGTCATCTGATTCATCAGCAGAGAAAACATTACTTCAACCTGAATCAAAACAGGATCAACGGACAGATATAAAAGCTCTGGAAGAAAAGAAGAGAGAAGCAGAGAAAGCAGAAGATCGAAAGAGCATCGATAAGGAGATCAAGCGAGCAGATCAGCAGATGAAACCATTAATGCTAAATGAACAGCTGGACAAAGAATCAATTTTACTCAAACATCATTTGGCAGGAGAATCTGAAAGACTTAAGAAAGGCACAGAACCAAGTGAAAAGACTAAAGATGCAACAGTAGAAAGCACTGACTCCAAGAGCATATTCAAAGAAGTGCACAAGGCCATAGCCATCAAAGATGAAGCAGAGAAAGTTGGTACAAAACTACAGCAATCATCTGATTCATCAGCAGATAAAACATTACTTCAACCTGAATTAAAACAGGATCAACAGACAGATATAAAAGCTCTGGAAGGAAAGAGGAGAAAAGGACAAGCAGAAGGTCGAAAGAGCGTCAATAAGGAGACAGAGCGAGCAGATCAGCAGATGAAAACATCAATGCTAAATGAACAGCTGGACAAAGAACCAATTTTACTCAAACATCATTTGGAAGGAGAATCTGAAAAACTGAAGAAAGTCATAGAACCAAGTGAAAAGACTAAAGATGCAACAGCAGAAAGCACTGACTCAAAGATCAGCTTCAAAGAGGAGTACAAGGTCATATCTGTCAAAGATGAAGTAGAGAAAGTTGATACAAAACCAGAGCAATCACCTGATTCATCAGCAGAGGAAAAATGGTTTCAGCGTGAATCAAAACAGGATTCACAGACAGATATAAAAGCTCTAGAAGAAAAGAAGAGACAAGCAGAGCAAGCAGAAGATCGAAAGAGTGTCAATAAGGAGATAGAGCGAGCAGATCAGCAGATGAAAACATCAATGCTAAATGAACAGCTGGTAAAAGAATCAATTTTACTCAAACATCATTTGGCAGGAGAATCTGAAAAACTGAAGAAAGTCATAAGACCAAGTGAAAAGCTGAAAGATGCAACAGTAGAAAGCACTGACTCAAAGATCAGCTTCAAAGAGGTCCACAAGGTCATATCTGTCAAAGATGAAGCAGAGAAAGTTCATACCAAGCAGTCATCCGATTCATCTGCACAGGAAAAACTGCTTCAATCTGAAGCAAAACAGGATCCACGGATGGATATAAAAGTTCTGGAAGAAAAGAAGAGAGACAAAGCGCAAGCAGAAGATCAAAAGGGCGTCAATAAAGAGTCCAAGCAAGCAGATCAGCAGATGAAAGCATCAATGTTAAACGAACAGCTGAAACCCAAACTACCTTTGACTAACGATGAGGCCAAGAATCAAGAGAAGAAACACGCTGATGTTTTCAGTGAAAGTCCAGCTTTCCATATTGTGGTACCTCAAGACCTTGAAGCTGCAAGCACTGTGGTTCAAATGGCTGTAGATGCTAAAAAAGGGGCTGAATCAGAAGATTCATCAATAAAGTCTTTGTTAAATGAGACTGTTATTGAGAACACAGATGCTGAAGTTTGCACCCAAAAGGACCAGAAGTCCAAAACTGTTGAAGACCAAGAAGAGGAGATTAAAAAATCATACAACGCTGATAAACTAACCAAATCCATCCATCCAGATTCAAGCACAGAACACAAACCAAAGGTAGTGAGCACAAGGGCTTCAGAGGAGACAGCGCAAAACACCACATTACCAGAAAAATCTAATGTTGCCTCAATTGAAAATGTTATCAGTATAAAGGAGGTACGTAAGATCCTCATCAAAGAGGATGTTGAAGATAAAAAATTGGCAAAACAAGAGGATCAGCAAGTGCCAAAAACCTATGCCAAACAGGAATCAAAATCCATTTTTATACAACATGCATCTAGCAACGAAGGTGGTGCAGAACAAGAGAACCAACTCAGTGCTGTTTCTCATGAAATCTTCATTAGTGCTGAAGCTCAGAAACGAGTGAAAGACCCCAAAGAAGAACCAAAAACAACAGAGACTTTAGCTTCAGCTGGAGTCTTTAAAAAGGAATCGCAGACTTCTAGAGAAGAGAAAATCCTAAACCTCAGTGACGCACCGAAGTCCGCAAAGACGGCTCTTAATGACAGCTTGTCTCTTCCTGCTGCACCTCAAAGTCTTCCAGTAACAAAGGGATCTCCATCTAGCTGGTTAAATGTGGAACACGGTCAACATCATGGCCAGAAAAAGGAAAACAAAAGAAGACCAGATGCTACAGCCAGTGAGGATGAATCCTTAGAGTCTGATGACCTTGATCATTTCATCCAAAGTATTAAAGAGGGCGGCATTCCTTTCTCACTACCCCCAAAGAAACACAGCCATAGAAAAACCCCATCACCACCTTTCGCCATGCCTGCCATCAAGGAGGATCACTTTGAGAAAACATTTGATCCAAGTGAATTCCAGTTTGGCTTAGGGAAAAATGGAAAGAGTGTAAGGGATCCTTCACCAGCTATGGTGATGAAACAACATTCCACTGACAGGGAAGGGAAAAAGATAGACAGAAAAGATGCAGTCAGAAAGGAGACCACATCTGAAGCAAGGAAAGAAGAGGCACAAAATAATGGAGAAGAGCCTGGGAAGTTCACATCAAGGCTGGAAAGAATGTCGATCCTTTCTAGCTTACTACATTCCCCTCGGTCTTCCAGAAATACCAAAGAGGAAATCACCTCTGCTTCCAATAACACCCTTTCATCCAAACAACAGGATCTCCCCTCCCTTGGAAAGCAGGGAATTGTTGTTCCTCCACTGCCTGGCATTGGGCCAGATAAAGGCGCAAAAGGTGTGGATCAAGACCCGTCTGTGGGTGGTGGTGTAAGTCGAGTGAGTGACTCCATGCTTAGCCCCTCCTCTCCTCCTCCTCTGCTCTCATTCTCAGAGATAAAGCTGCCAGATCACTTAGAGAAATATTTCAAGAAGGACAAAAGACAATCTGAAGCTTCTCAGGGCTCCACATACACTAAAACTACACTGAATCTTGTGGGGACTGCAGCCATGGACCAGACTCTGAGTACAGGACTACCCAACTTTGATGTGGGCCTGAAGAGCCCTGCAGGACTGCCTGCATCCAGCAACTATGCCCAGCAGATCACTCAAAATGGACTTTATACTTCTGAGACTAAGGTAAGCATTTAGAGTATTTCTTTTTAAATGAGCTTATAATTAATCTGTCATGTAATTTAATTTCTGTTACAAAGAATTCGTAGAAATGTTGCAGAAATTAATATGATTTGAGACATTTTCTCACAGCCTCCTGTATTATTGCACCAAAAGAATGATTCATTGATATGGCTGAAAGGAATTTTAACCTGCAGGGATTTGGAACACAAAGTGGTATTACAAAATCTCACCTTTTCAAAGCAGTGATATGTTTATGTTGATTCCCATGGTGATGTGTGATGTTGTTCCAACAAAGTCATAAATTATTTGCAAGCCAGGACAAGAGCAAGCCGCATGTTGTCACTGTAGAAATTTGCACAGGTAATCTGTGCCAAGATCAGCCCGTCTCTCTGTCAAGTGTCATGAAAGGACGAATCAGCATGCAAATACAGCGGGTCGATGCAAAAACATGTTTGGGTCTAGTTAAACCCTGGGGATTTAATACCTGTTCCACAGCAAGCAGGGCGTGCTTTTTAATGAGACCCTGTTTTCAGCAGACATGATCATCATTTTGGTTTCTCTGCTGCTTATTATGGACAAATTTTAATGCATAGTTTAACATTTTCAAATATTTTCTGACATATTGGTGTTAAAAAATTAGTTTTCTTTCCCTATTTCTAGAAAGAACAGAGGTCTGAAAGGGCAAACAAATAGTTTCAAGTTTATAATCTGCATGTAATGTTTCATTACAGGTGCCTGAAGTAAGAGGGTTCCACAAAAGGCCTGGAAAGGTTTGTTATTTGTACTAAAAAGTGATCACAGAAATTAATTGCTGTTGCCACTGTTGTAATAAAATGTCTACTTCCTGGTTCAGATTGTGATTTATGAGCAAACTCAGTTTGGAGGGGAGGCATTTGAACTGTACCATGATGCAGAGGATACCACCATGATGAAGCTGTCCCCTGTCATCTCACTAAGAGTCATCAGAGGATGGTAAGGGCCTAAAAAAAAGGACTATTACAGCTTTATTGTAATCATCCTATAACACCTAGTGTTTCAGGTTCAAGTTTCAAGTTTATTTGTTTGCAAAGGGCATCCATAGTGTCTAATATGACATCAAAGACATGAGACATTAAACACAGGGACATTAAAACTGTAGAAATTGTGGATTAAAACCTTCCACACAGTCAGATGGGATACAATCCCAAACAGTCTAATGAAGCCACAATGATGGAAAGAATGAATAATAAATATAATATTGAGATAAAATAAATAAATAAATAAAATGACCACCATTTAAAGGACCACCCATTTTGCATGTTTGAGCCTAATATATTCAATTTTCATACATGTTACGTTACTGGCAATCATTTCCCAAGGGATAAAACTGTATTTCAGCTTTCCTGATAGTTTGCAAAATCTCTTAATCTTTCAAAATCAAGTATTCAAGCACCCACCTTAAAAATCATGCGATGAAAATTGAATATATTAGGCTCAAACATGCAAAATGGGAGGTATGGTTCTCTAACATGCATATGCACATTATCAGTAAATATATCAATAATATCAATAAAATATATATGTTGAGATAAATATATATTGATATATATCAATATCAATAAAAAATAGGTTAAAAAACCAACCAGGACCTATCGTCTATGCTCCAAATTCAGGAGGGTGATGGCTGCTGGAATAAAAGAGTGTCTGTATCTGTTGGTTTTAACGACACAGAGTTGTATTCAGGCACCAGAAGCAATGTGGCAGGGGTGATCGGTGTCAGACAGGATAGAGATGGCCTTCTTCATCACCTGTCCTTTAAAAAGGTCAGAGAGGCTGAGATTTTACTTCTGACCTTTACTACCCTAGAGACAGTATTCTTTGATTTGCTGCTCAGGAATCCATACCAGCAGAGCAAGGAAAAAGGTCAAATTGACTTTGTGAAGCCTTGTAAAATAAAATAGGGTCATATGAGATCTGTCCAGTTGGAACCTGTCTGTGCTCTCAAAAGTCAGCTTATTGTCTAAGATGGTGCCTAGGTATTTGTATCTGGCCACAGACTCCTCAGCCTGGCCCCCGATGGTGTGTTTACAGGGGGGAGGAGAGTTGTGCCATAAGTCAGTCAATGTTATGATGTAAGAAATTGTCTCGCACCACATGGAAAAATGCTCTCAACAGGGCCATCATCTGTTTTGTTGTCTTGGAGGAGGCTGGCTATGACCGAGCCATCAGCAAATTTTATGATCGTACTGGCTGCCACAGTTGGTTTAGTTTGATTACTGTGTTTTGCAGTTGCAGTTTTTTTTTTTTTTTTNGTTTTTTTTTTTTTTTGTTTTTTGTTTTTTTTAAATGTTGATATGGCTTCATTCTCTGTCTCTTGTTTCAACAGCTGGATCCTCTATGAAAAGCCTCAGTTTCAGGGACGTACCATTGCTCTTGAGGAAGGCCCTACAGAGCAAATCATCAATATGTGGGCAGATGAGGGAACCCCCACAACTCTGAACCAGATGGGTGAGACTGTTCCAACAGAACCGATGGTCATTGGCTCTATTCGACTGGCAGTTAGGGTGAGTTATTCAGCAATTCCCTTCAAAACATAATCAGCATAATCAGCTTTATTTCCATTTTGTCATATTGCAGCCACGTTATTACTGTTCACAAAATATCATCACTTCATGTAGATGTTGGGTTGATATCATCCATGTAGGAATCCTAAATATGAACCAGGAATCCTCTGACAAGCTGTGTTTGTGTTGTGTTTTACAGGACTACAGTGTACCCCGCATTGACCTGTTTGGTGAGAAGAACGGATTGGGAAGGATGTCAACTTTCAATGATGACACCATAGAATTTGGCTCCTATGGGATCCCCCAGAGCACTGGGTCCATTAAGGTCCACTCTGGAGTGTAAGTTTAGAAGTTTAGAGTGTAAGTTTAGCTTTTTTCAAACATGCAAAATGGATGGTATGGTCTTGTAACAAAACGATATCCACAGTTCCACTGTACAAGCAATTTTTCAAGGTAAAATAGTAAAAGCTGATTTTATATTGGCAAAAACTTGAAATCAGAGGACTGTTGGGCCTTGGCAGAGGTATACACTCTGTGAGTACCCTCCAGATTAATATTAAATTGCTGTTGTTTTTGTAGACACCGTGAATATTGAAGCATTGTGCCTTTATTTTCAGTCTTGTTAGCATCCCTGCTAAAGGCAATACAGCTGTAAGCACACCGTGTCAGAGATGCAGCCAGTATGGAATCTGTTTGTTGCAGTGTCTGTTTTCTGTCCCTCAAAGAATGCAGGCTGCAGGCCAGAGCTTGTGAAACTGTCATAAAGTTAACCGCTGATTGTGAACGCTTAGTGCACGTTTCACAACTGGCTAATGGTGTGTAGAGAGTAAAAGTGCTGAAATGTCTCAATGAACAGTCATTATGGTCATAACCCGCCTCAAATGCTGTAAGCCATAATTTCTGGTTTTGAAAATGACGGTTGAGAATAACACTCCCTCTCTCTCTCTCTCTCTCTCTCTCTCTCTCTCTCTCTCCAGCTGGCTGGTGTACAGTGATTCAGGATTTGGGGGTTTCGTATCAGTGCTGGAGAAGGGGGAGTATCCCAGTCCAGCGTCCTGGGGTTTCCCTGAGCCCTTCGTTGGGTCTCTCAGGCCCCTCAAATTGGTGATGTACTCAAAATATGAAAGCACTTGTAGTGTAATATTAAAAAGACTATTTAGTCCAAGTTGAAGTTTGAATGTCTAAAACTAAATTATGTTGGTCTTTTGTCTCTTCATAACAGGGAGCAATAAGGGTGGAGTATCCCAATGAAGTCAAGGTATGGTTTTCCTTATGATAACATTAAAGGACTATACAGGCAATTTTGCATGTTTGAGCCCAATATATACTACTGTACCTGTATATATGTTGCGCTACTGACAACCAATTTACAAAACATAAAACCCTATCTCAGTTTTCCTGTTATTTTGTCACATCCCCTAATCTTTTTAAGTCAAATGTACAGGTGATACATCCACCTTAAAATTCAGGCTAACACATGTCTGAATGTAGAAGGGACAGTCTTTTTAAATTTCTCTCTAAAAGTAAGACGTCTTCTCCTGAGACTATATTCCCTGGTGGAGTCATAAATTGTCTTCCATGCAGCTCCATGTTGGACCGGTAAAGTAAAGTTACTTTGCCAAAAAACGTAACAGACATGTTGTCTGCTGTGATGGATTCCTTATCTCAAGAGTGTTTCAAGTCTCTACAAGTTGATTTTAATTGTGAACTGGAATGAACCGTTTGTTCCCACCTTCCGGCAGTCTGGAAGGTGGGAACAAAAAAGAAATTCTAATATTTACCTCTCCAGCAGCCTAAGCTGTTTTGGAAAATAGTTATCAGTAACGTAAGGTGCATGCAACTTGTATATATATTGGACTCAAACGTGCAAAATCACCAGTATCGCCCTTTAATTATAAACTGTGCACATGTTGAAATGTCAATTTACTCTAATGTCAAATTACTCTATGCGACATAGTTGTAACTACCCTTTGAATCTAGTTGGGATGTTAGAGGAAAGATGGTGGTTGAGAAAGGAAACACTATAGTAGATCTCACGTAGGTATGATGCATCTCAAGGTTTTGCAGAGACATATTTATATACTGTGATTTATTATGTGGAGGGATGGGCTGCAATCTTCATGCGGTTGTGAAACATTGCAGCTTGTTCATGCGTGTATAAATATCACAGAACCCGGCAGCAAGCTGGCATATGATAACAGCCTTGGCATTGTTGTAGATGGTGATTAGAATTTGAAGTCTAAATTTAAAATTTTAGGTTATGTCAAAAAGTTTGCACATTTTCTTTTTTTAGTTGTTTTATGAGCTTTTGCACTTTGTATTATATTTAATCTCTGCAAACCAGCAATATGCAACATTGAGTCAAGATAAAAATTTAATAGCATGCAGAATATGTACAGGAAACAGAAGAATTCATGTTTTTCTTTTTCAAATAAGGCTCATAAACTTACAGTATAACTGTTACAGTTTGCATTTTAATGTCAGTGAATCATTACAGAATAGAGTCAGGAAGTCCACTAGATTGTTTGGTTGCAACAACTTGTAGCCTANAGTGAATCATTACAGAATAGAGTCAGGAAGTCCACTAGATTGTTTGGTTGCAACAACTTGTAGCCTAAGACCACGTAAGACCACCATCAACAACATCCTCATTGATTGTACAATTAAACAAGGAGAGGTTACATGTAGGGTAGGAGAATGTGTGTATCCCCGCCCACACCGCTTGTAGCTTCATCCTTTTCTTAAAGGACCATACCATCTGTTTTNTGTGTGTATCCCCGCCCACACCGCTTGTAGCTTCATCCTTTTCTTAAAGGACCATACCATCTGTTTTGCATGTTTGAACCCAATATATTCAATTTTCATACACGTAACGTTACTGATAATCATTTCCCAACAGTAAATATAAAATTTTTGTAAAATTTCTGCATTACCTGCAGAGGGTTCTATGAAGTTATGTGCTTATTTTTTTATTAGTTTGGTGTACAACGGAGTTGAAACACTTTTACTTTTTTAAGACAAGGCAATGCGACAATTAACATTTACAGCCTTAAAAAGTGATTTAAAGGATTATATCAGTCATTTTGCATGTTTGAGCCTAATATGTTCAATTTTCATATGTTATGTTACTGACAATCATTTCCCAAAGGATAAAACTGTATTTCAGCTTTCCTGATATTTTGCAAAATCTCTTACACTCACCTTAAAAATCGATGTTTCTCCTGCTAATAGTTATGCAAAATTATGAAGTCATGGCCATTTAAATTTTTTGATGAAACACAGGTCTTCTTTTGGGACTATATTCCCCGGTGGAGACATACATTCACTCCACAATTTCTATTGCGCTTAAACACTAAAATTACAAAACTTTGAAAAAACCTCAATACACATCTTTTTCACAATGATGGATTACCTATCGCAAGAACGTTTCAAGTATCAACAAGTTGATTTTAATAGCGTACCAGAATGAACTGAAACCAATGGCGGTCTGGAAGGTAGGAAGAAAAAAAATTTTAATTCACCGTTCCAGTAGTATGATTTGGGAAATGATTGTCAGTAACATAACATGTATGAAAATTGAATATATAAGGCTCAAACATGCAAAATAGCTGGTATGGTCCTTTAAAGAGTAATCATTTTCAAACAAACACCCAAAAGGCAACTAAATTCAAGCTACTTTCTGCCGCTCTGAGATGACTAATAGCTGCGTGGCAGACGTGAACAAGGTTTCTTCATCATCTGACTCTTTCGATGTCTGGGTCTTCCTTCTTGTGTTCCGAGCTCATTGGATCCTCTAAATGTCCACAGCATTTGTGGTGTAAAGTTCCTGTATGTCTTAGAGTTGCAAAATTATATTTTGTTGCTCTCCTATGTTATACACACTGTTACACACATTCCCTCCCACCTAATCCGTAACCCCGCCTCGGTTTAATTTTGTTGCCAATGAGGAGGATTGTGGGCGGTGTTCCACATGTTACTCTGCCCCCATGTATAACCGCACTCCGGGATGCCAGGTACCGTGTAGAATTGGCTCATTCACAGAGTCATTTCTTTACTGTAATAATTCCAAAGTCTCACAAAGTTTGATGATTAAAAATGCGGCTTTGACTATAAATAAAAGAATTACATGTCAGGAGATCTTTCATTTCCTTTAAACTCATCAAGAGGGATTATTTTAGCTTTAAATCCTTAAAGGATATGATCACTACAATAAAAGTTCTTATTCTGAACTTATATGTACACTCCAGGATCTCTTTATATTTCCTCTTAGCTGTGGCTGTTGTTTTACATTTATGCAGTATTTTGCCCAGAACAGTTTAATTATTATCATGATTCACTCAGTTTTGACTTTGAATTTACAGTATTTAAGGCATTTCCAATCACTTCTTTTTCTATTTGGCCTACAGTCTGTGTAGTGAAACCTGTTGATGGGCAGATGTGAGATGTGTCTAGATATAATGTGGAATGAATAGCATCCTACAGTTAAGGTGGATAGAGAATGAATACACCTCCATGTAACAATTTTGACATTTTGTTTACCTAAAGCTTAGAATTAAAAATGCAACAAATCCATATTTTTTTCCTACTAATCCTCATAGAAATTATTTGCATTTTAATTTTCTAGACTTTATGTTAACAAAATGTCAAAATTGTTAAACGGGGGAGGTGTGTGTGTGTGTATGTTCATTTTCTATCCGCTGTAGAGGGGAATTAGCTACATGCATGTATGAAGGCACATACACACACATATTCATATAAACTATACAAGGCCCGCCTTTAACCCCTCTTCCTCTCTTTCAGGCTTTACTTTATGAGAAGCCAAACTTTGACGGCGAGTGCATGGAGGTGGACAGCGATGTGTACAACTTGAGAGAAGAACAGGAAGAAGAAGAAGAAGACACAGAGGGGACTGCTGGGAAGAAGAAGACTTTGTCCACAGTGGGGTCTCTCAAGATACTCGGTGGCCTGTGAGTACCTCTGACATAATGATTCAGGAGGATGATCATCATCGGCCGGTAGCCTGTAGCTGGACAGTCTTGGGCAGTTTTTTTAGCCAAATTGGCTTGAAAAAATTAAACACACACTACTAAACATATCCAGTTTTACTAGATGGAACATTTTTTCTTTTATCCTGGCAATTATGGTTCAAACCATAATTTTATGTTTCATCCCTGTAGGTGGGTGGGCTATGATGAGGCAGACTTTGAGGGCCAGCAGTACATCCTGGAGGAGGGCGAGTATCCTCACTGCAGCGAGTGGGGAGGATATGGAGACGGGCTGCTGTCNGTGGGTGGGCTATGATGAGGCAGACTTTGAGGGCCAGCAGTACGTCCTGGAGGAGGGCGAGTATCCTCACTGCAGCGAGTGGGGAGGATATGGAGACGGGCTGCTGTCGCTGCGACCCGTATGCACGGTGAGCATCACCGAAAAAGTCGATGTGACACGTCGATGTTGTAATCTGCGAGATCCTCGTTCTTTTTTTCGTTCCGTTTGCAAGTGCCGAGCACCAACTGATGTCAAACAATCTGACCAGTACTTTTACTTTTACTGCATTTCCACTAAATAGTCCAAGGAAAAGTGATCATGCATGTTTGAGCCAAATATATCCCCATATACATGTTGTTACTGACAACCATTTCTGAAAATATACAACTTTAGGGTTAAATTTTAGAATTGTTTTTCCTACCTTCCAGGCTGCCATTGTTTTCATTTAATTCCAGTACAATATAAAAATCAACTTGTAGAGACTTTCAACAGGCTTGAGATACATCATCCATCACAGCGAACATGTTGTGTATTACTTTTTTTGCCAAAGTAACTTTATTAACCGATCCAACACGGAGCTGCACAGAAGACAAGGTATGTCTCCGCCAGGAAATATAGTCCCAGGAGAAGACAGGTTTTAGCCGAGAAATTAAAATGGCCGCAGCTTCTACAATTATACATAAGTGTTAGAAGGTGAAACCTGAATTTTAAGGTGTGTATCACCTGAACATTTGAGTTTGAAAGATTAGGGGATTTGAAAAAAAGAGCAGGAAAACTAAAATACAGTTTTATGTTTTAGAAATAGGTTGTCAGAAACATAACATGGACTGTTTGCAAGTTCTATATATTGGGCTCAAACATGCCAAATGGCCAATATAGTCCTTTAACTTTCCTATTTTAACTGTGTTATTATCTTCCCCAGGATTTCATGTCCCCCCATGTGAAGCTGTTCAGTGAGCCGGACTTTGGGGAGCGGGCGGTCAGCGTGGACTTGCTGGGTCCCGTCCTCAACATGGAAGAGACTGGCTATGGCGTCAAAACCAAGTCTGTCAATGTCCTGAGTGGAGTGTAAGTCAAAATGTTGCTGTCACAACCAATAACACACATCATTCCTGCACTTTTCTTTTCTTTTTTTTTTAGGAATATTAGAATATGTTGACAGGTTTAAAATTACACATACTTTTTTTTTTTTTTTTTTTTTTTTTTGCTGTAAAGAGATAAAACCATTCTGTTCATAATAAGGAAAAAAAATTTTGCCTCATGCCTTGATGTGTTTTTTTGGGTGTGTGCACTTGTCATCACATCTTGCAGACCTGACTAAGAGTTTTTGTTACACACAGACACACACACACACCCAGAGGACACAGGTATGCTAGTGTGACACATCCATTAAGAGTTCATGAAGGATGAAAGTAAGCATCTGTCTGTTCAGAGCAAATATTTATATTGATAAGATCAGTGTTCAGTCTCAGTTGCAAAGAAGTACTGTACATTATGAGATTTTAGATGTTTGAGCACAGAAACATGATACATACAAGTACAGGCCATACTAGGTAGAATACATAATAAGCATTATATTATGGCTCATATTATGGCAGTGGAAAACAGTTTTCTTATGAGTTTGGAAATGGTACTTCAGGTGCTTTATTAAATGCAAAACCTTCAACATGTATTCGTTATCACCATATCTGTTAAAATATACCATTAAAAAAATATCCAGCACTTAAAGGACCATACCATCCATTTTGCATGTTCAAGCCGAATATATTAAATTTTTTCATACACATAAGGTTACTGACAATTATTCAGCTTTCCTGATATTTTGCAAAATCTCTGTCTTTCAAAATCAAACATTTACGTGATACACCCACCTTAAAAATCAATGTTTCACCCGCTAATAGTTATGCAGTTATGAAGTCACGGTTGTTTAAATTTGTCAATAAATGCAGGTCTTCTTTTGGAACTGTATTCCCTGGTGGAGACATACATTCACTTTTTATTGCACTTAAACACTAAAATTATGTAACTTCTAAAAAAAAAAAAACCTGAATACATGTCTTGTTGGTGATGATGGATTACCTATTCCAAGAACGTTTCAAGTGTCAACATGGTGATTTTAATAGCAGAATGAACTGAAACCAATGGAGGTCTGGAAGGTAGGAAAAACATTTTTAATTCACCGTTCCAGTAGTATGCTTTGGGAAATGATTGTCAGTAATGTTATGTGTATGAAAATTGAATATATTAGCTCAAATATGCAAAATGGATGGCATGGTCCTTTAAAGGTAGAGTGATTTAGCTTAATACTTCAAAATGTGCACACTCACATTTTTAGCAAACAAACTTGATCAGCTGCATATTTGAGCTCTTCGTTGCACTTGTTTCAGCTTTATCGCGTGGTTACACAACACTGCTGTTTGCATTGTCTCGGGCTCACCTGGTAAATTGTTTTACAGCCTTTTAGAGGGAGGAATTTCCTGTTTGTTTGCAGCAGGGAAGAGATGAAGACAGTGATTTAATCAGAAAAGATTTACTGTGATCATGAAATGACAGAATGACCTTGATCAGTTTCTAATATCTTGAGATATTTTGATGATCTAATTGTTATGAATGAATCAGTCATTGTATGTTTCTTGGTTTATAGCAGGGTTCCCCAACTAGTTTTCCCCAAGGGCCAAATCATGTCAAGCATGTTAAGCAAAGGGCCATGACTGCCCCCCCCCCCCCCCCCCNCCCCCCAATCCCCCTATCACCATCATTTTCCACCCCATGGACCCGTAACCCTTTACAACCAAAAAGGCCCAGCACCGGGCCCAGCACTTCCGTTGTAGTGTTTGCAGTGTTTTATAATCACCATTTCTTAATGAAATGGAGATATATGAATATCTACAGAAAGCTTAGATTATCCTGAACAAAATGAGCCTAAGCATGACATTTTACAACCATGCGATCCCGAGATAAATGCAACTAAAGCACAAGATAGCCTCCAAGCTAAAACCTAGCTTCATCGCTTCTCGATGATGTAACTTCCGAGGGCAGTCTAAATTTTAAAATCCCTCTCTGTGATTCAATAGTAGACTAGCAGAGGATTTGATTGATGGGTCAGTGGTCCTATCAGCTTTTATGTAGCCATGGCAACAGGCATGCGTTTCCCATGTGTAATATGTGCGTAATATTCCACTGATAGACTGGAGACCGTGTGCTCGTCCCTATGTAGCGTTCACAATGTTTTATAATCACCATTTCTCAGTAAAATAGAGATGTACGAGTATCTACAGAAAGCTTAGCTTCTCCTGAACAAGATGAGCCCAAGCATGACATTTTATGACCACGCAATCCTGAGATAAGTGCAACTAAAATACAAGATTTNTTTTTTTTTTTTTTTTTGGAGAAGTCATCTGAGGGCCTGGTAGATAGGAGATAGGACCTGTGGGCTGCATTTGGCCCGCGGGCCGCCAGTTGGAGATCCTTGGTTTACGGTGTGTGTCTGCGGCAGGTGGGTTGTGTTTCAGAAGCCTGGATTCAGCGGGGAGCTTTATGTGCTGGAGAAGGGCCTGTATGGAAGCCCAGAGGACTGGGGGGCCCAAAACTGCAAGATCTCCTCCCTTCAGCCCGTCTTCCATGTAAGTAACTGTCCAGTTATCATGATAGGATCAGTTAAAAGCTGGATTTCATCAATGTCAACAGGATGATACAAAATGTTTGGATTAGGATCAGTTCAGGTGAAGGGGTTGTCATAGAAACCACTGCAGTATTGATTGGCAAATACATGATCTAATAAATTGTAACAAACAGCTTTAATAAAAGGGACACATTTAAATGCATCTGCGAAATTATGGGTTGGTTTAACCTGAGATCATAGTAGAATAGAATGTATTGAGATTAAATATTGATCCTAATGCTTTCCCTGTCTGTTTTTATAGGACACGTTAACAGGATCAAGAAAATTCAAGGTATCATCTCCTCTTTCTAGTTTTTAGATTAAATGATGCCTGAAAGCTGTACTTAAGTAAAAGGAGAAATAACTCATTTTAAAAGATTCTTCATTCCAAGTAAAATTCACCCATTAGAAAAAATACTCAAGTAAACATAATAAGGAGGCATTGTTAATTTTTACTTAAGTAACAAAAGTATTATTTTGATAATAAATGTGCTTAAGTACTGAAAGTAAAGTAACCAAAGTAAATTGTTTTGTACAGATTGCAAAATTAAACTCAGCAGTAATTTTGAGAGCATTTACCATTATTACTAATTACAATCAATTAAACATCAACTTCTTAACTTGTTACCAGCGATATTTGACAACCTAAATGTGATGCAAAACTTACATCATCTCTACATCAAGGTCCATCATCCTCAGGAGTAAAAAAAAAAATCTATGAATGAATTTATTGGATGATCTGCAGCGATCAGAGGAATGTATTGATCTTGTCAGTACATGCTATCTTATGCCATTAATGTACGCAGTTAGCGTAGCAAATGACAACACACCACACACTTACTCTAGTCTGCTTCACAACAAACGCTGTTACTGTTTTAAGAATTTATTTTGTAGTAAGTAACAAACTGTACTGAAAAAAATGTAGCTAAGTCAAAGTATGTATTTTATTTCGTGGAGTAAAAATATAAATACTGGAGTAAGGTACAGAAGTCCAACAAAAGCACTTCAGGGCTGTAACAAAGTATTTTTACCTGGCTGGTTACAGGTGGAGCTGTTTTCAGATGCAGACTTCCAGGGAACGCTGCTGACGCTGGAGAACAGCACAGCAGATCTGGATGAGGACTACATGCCAAAGTCCTGCAAGGTTGTGGCCGGCAGGTAAGCACAAGCATCGCTGTTAGCGGCTTTCTGCACATACAGAACAGAACAGAACAGAACTTTATTGTCAACTATAGGTGCAAATTTGTCTTTGCCACACCATTAAGAATCAGAACACACTTCATATAAATCCATATGGCAAAGAAGAAAGGAAAAAAAATATAAGTACCGAACAATAAGCAGGTATAAGTGGTTGTTTTTCAGAGTTAAGAATATTTATGGCAGTTGGAATAAAAGACCTCTTAAAAACCTTTTCAGCTGCCAGTGGCGCTCTATAGCGCCTCCCAGATTTCAAGGCTTTGTACTGATTGACTAGAGGATGGAGGTGTCTTTCAGGTTGCTCCTTGCTTTGTTCGCCATGCTGTTCGTATAGAGGTCAGTCATGGATATTTGCGCTTTACCACCTATTTTGCTGCTAATAGGACAGTTCTGGAGAGCTTAGTTTTCAGCTGACAGCTTAAGTGACCGTACCAGGCTGGGAGGTGAAAAGTTAGAATACTCTCAATGAGACTTTAGTGGACAATATGATGTTGGTAATGACTCTCATCATATAAAGCAGAGGGCGCTCAGAGAGGTCATACCTCCAACAAGACCCCAAATCCCTCCGATTTAGGTCAACATAAAGCCTATCAATACCTTTCATTATCTTGAAATCAGATGTATAAAAAAGATTATTTTTTTAAATGCAAATTCATTCTGCAGCTGCATCATCTTAGCTACACATTAGTGCTAGCTTAATGGGTCTAGACTTTGTCAACGTACAGCGATGCCATAAATATAGTTGAAGATATATTTTAATCCACCACAGCCTAATCAATATCTGGATCTGGGTTAAACTGCACCGATGGCTAGTCCATCATAGAATGAACGAGTCTGAACTTTTTCATGATGATTGATGTCTTCAGTCTTGAGAAATAGGCAAAAATGTCAACACGTCCTCTTGAAAAGTGAATTTTGTTTTTTAACTATAATAATAAATTCCTGTATCCTGATCCCAACCTGGATCTTCCTGAAAATCTAATCTCCCCCAAATCCCACCAATCTACAAAATTTGAGATATCCTGCTGACAAACAAACACGGATGAAAATGCAGCCTCCTTACAATAACAAGTTTATTTATTTAGAAACAGCAAAATTGCAGAGGGTTATCACAATCACGTCAATAATGTGTGTCTGTGTGTGTGTGTGTGTTCAGTTGGGTGGCATATGAAGGAGCTCATTTCACACAGAACATGTATGTGCTGGAGGAAGGAGATTATCCCAACACAGAGGCCATGGGCTTCCTGTCCTCAGACTGCACCATCCGCTCCATACAGACCTGTGGACACGTGAGTAGTGTGTGTGCATGCATGTGTGTGTGTGTTACCAAGTATTCACACCTTGTTTTCTCTCTCTTCCTCTCCTTTAGGAGCTGTCTCTGCCTGCCATCACCTTATTCAGTAAAGTGGGCTGTAGAGGGCGTAAAGTGATGTTGACCAATGGCGTCGTCAGCCTGCAGCAGGCGGGCATGGACCCCCGCGTACGCTCCGTAGTGGTGGAGGGAGGAATGTATGTCGCCGTTTTTAAATTTCAGCCATTACGTTTCACGGACTTTATTCAGCAGCTTAAAGAATAACATTGTGAGTTACTGATTGAAGAATGTAAAAGAAAAAAAAATCTTTTTTATTCCTACTTTGCCTATTGAGTTTTACAAAAGGGGAAATGCAAAAAACAGTGTCAATATAACACAGTGAGCATTGTGAACATCCCATAGTGAGGCACATCAGCATACATGAATAAGTAGAACAGAAGAAGTGGATAAGTTAAAAAAAAAAAAAAAAAAAAAAAAAAAAAAAAAAA
>VXCM01004292.1:3089-70589 GCA_014773175.1 Lucifuga dentata
TTTTTTTTTTTTTCACTTTATTTTTTTCACACATGACCTCTAAGGGGCTCCTTGGTTTGCTGATTATTGATATGAAATACATTTCAAGTCTCTACAAGTTGATTTTTATGGAGTACTGTAAAGAACTGAAACCGATGACAGACTGGAAGGTAGGAAAAACAATTCTAACATTTACCCTACATGTCTTGGAAAATGGTAAGATACAATTAGTGTGCACATTGTGGGTATATTGGGCTCAAACATGCACTGTCACCAGTATTACCCTTTATTATATTTATTCTGCTGCATTCAAGAAGTAGATCACTGGTTATGATAATAATGTCACACAGAGAAGGAGCTAAAAAAAAAAAAAAAAGNAAAAAAAAAAAAAAAAGATGCTAATTGACTGTTACGGTGTTGCTACGACCTACAGTACTGTAGTTTATTTTTTCGTTTAATAAATCGTCAAACAGCATCTCTCTGTGCTTCATTCAGAGTCGCTTCAGTAAAAATAAAAATAAAAATTGCTAGTTGTGGTATTGAAATTTGGCTAACGTTAGCTTTGGCTAGCTGGTTTCTGTGTACTGTAGCTAGCATAGTGGTCTTATGTTTCTTTAGATTAGACGTGTTTTTGGACGCTGACCGTATTTTCACAGCTGAAGGCACACTTTGATGTTAATCCACTTTCTTCCTTAAAGACAAAAGAGTGGCAAAATGTCCACGCAGTGAAAGCATGTTTTTCACTAGTGTCCATAGCAACGCTTGTAAACATTCACTCTGAGCTGTGTTGAGAGAGATGTCATGTGCGCATGCGTTGTGTTTTGCAGGAAATCGTTCTTGATCATTTTACAAGCGTAATCCGAGTAATCCCCATTTTTTATTATATGTATCTGTAATCTGATTACACTTTTTCATCTGTAACTGTAATGGAATACAGTTAAATTTTTTTGTAGGCTTCATTCTCCTGTCAGGACACTCTTAGGCTGCCCACTGCTCCTCAGGGATGGGTTAAATGCAGAGACTGAATTTAACTTGTGCATATGACAATGAAAAGGATTTACCATTTCTGAAAAAGATACTTATACTGGTGGACAAACAGAACAGGATTCTTGTAGGATTCTTCCTAAAATCAATTAGCATTTCCTTTTTTTTCAAACGTTTGTGTCCAGAAAGGAAATGAAGAAAAAGATTTAGTCTGTTAATCCGATTGTGACCACACAAAACCTTTATTTCAATGAAACTATCCGATAAAAAAAAAAAAAGCAATGCAGATCGGCATATTAATGAGCTGCTTTATGTTTATGAGTCATGACTGATCCTGATTCATCTGCTGTTAAAGAGAAACTGACACGTAAAACCAGCAAAGAAACATGAACTCTGATTTAAAGCTCCGTGTTTAAGAGATTAACACTAAAATAACAGGTAAACGTGCATATTAACCTCCGTAGTGTGCGAGCATGGTGTGCGGGGGCATGGGGGAGTAGGAGGTNGTGTGTGTGTGTGTGTGTGTGTGTGTGTGTGTGTGTGTGTGTGAGGAAGACAGACATGCACAGAGCAGCAGATGAGGTAACGTTCCATCAGAACGTGTCAGATCAGATCAAAAGTCATCATTTAAAAACTGACTGATCAGCTGAGTGAGTTTATCAGAGTTATTGATCACTAACACGTGAGGCAAATACAGGTTTAAACGTCGCCCAGATTTCATACTGTTAAAATTTATGACAGAATGAAACTCGTCTTGATTTTAGTATGACAGTGTGTTTAATGAATCACTTCCTGTCACGTACATAAGGAAATACTGTAGCAACTCCTCTTTACAGATAAAAGGTAATAGGCATTTAATGAGGGAACGTGGTTGCATGACTGTTTGCACATATAAATCATGTGCTGCCGTTTATGAATCTGGGCCTTTATATTTAAGACTCGTGCCCTATGGAGGGAAGAATGCAAGCTGTGCCCTGAGTTTCACCTTTCCTGCATGGCTCCTATCAACCTTGAACATGTTCATGTGTGTTGATGGATAACACAGTGAGAGCTGATAAAGCTGATAATCTCATTCAGTAAAGAGGCCTTCTCTACATTAGGTAAAACTTTCAAACTTCTCTCAACACCAGCAGAAATCTGCCCTGATCTCATCTGCATATCGACAGATTCCTGACCCCAGTATTGAGAAACTGCTCAAAGTTGACTGGATCTGAGTGGTTCATCGTCTCCGTTCAGCTCGCCTGCATGTCCGTGATGCTGTGAGGTGACAACACACACAAAATACACAAACCCGCAACCATGCAGGACTGACTGACAGTGGCCTAGTCCATTCTACATAAATTTAAAATATATGATTCATTCAAAAAAAATTAATTTTCCTTTTCAACTGGGTGAATTTATATCACATCTAAGTAAAAACTGTCAACATTCCTAAAACTAATATATATATATATTGTAATGAAAACATAGCTTTTGATGACAATGTGAAAAATTGAGTTCATAGCAGTTCTTAAATCTAAGTTTTAGTCGTGACCTGATGACTTTGTTTGGAGAAGCACATTTCTCAGTCTCTTCTTAAGACAAGTAAGAACTCATTTTCAATTGTTACTGAACTTTTAGCAAAAAGTTTAGTAAAAACTGAACAGAATACTCTGATGTATGATATTAAATGTGTTTTTTTTTTTTTTTTNTTTTTTTTTTTTTTTGTTTTTTTGGAGGGACAGCAAGGCCTCAGAGGAGAAAGTTTACATGATGTATTTAACATGGAGTGTTGGCATATTTATATGTGTGGAGTAACACCAGCATACAGAATCTGTATAGGTATGTTAACTCTAATTAAATATTCAATGTAGATTTGACTCAAAACACACAAAACAAGAGTTTGTCAAAACTCAAAAAAACTGAGTGTCTGAGTTCATGGAACTCACTTTCTTCGTGTTTCTTTCTAAATGTTACTAATTTTAATCAGGTTTAATGTAGGTCAGATGTTGACGACAATCAAGTTGCTCAACTTAATTTCTTGGCTGTTTCCACATAGGCTGTATTTAATTTTACGTCTTAAAGTCAAATATATATTATTGAGTTTGTCCTACTCAGTTTGTACCACTCAGTAGTTCACCCAACTGATAAAAAATGATTTCAAAATGTTGCATCATTTTTTTTTTTTTTAAAGTAAAACCAAAGAAAGATTTTTTTTTACAGTGTAGACTACTGAACTGAAACCATAAAATGATTTGCTTCCAGCTCTTTACGGGTGAATCTGGCTCTCATTTTGTTTGAGTTCCCCACACCCAAAAGGAAAATCCCAGTCCAAAGGGAGAAATCCCCAAATTATTGAATTCATCGTCGTCGACACGTAGAAGTTTTGCAGGGAAAAAAACCATCACCAAACACGGCATAATTTTCATAACAATCTACCGTATAACACTCTGATCAAAGAAACGCTTTAAAAATAATGAGTCCTTCCACGCTGATTCTGACTTATCAAGGAATAATCTGGGTGAATAAATTCCGATTATCTTGTGGTCACAAAGTTCTTCTGTTTTTTTGGAGGCTTACACAACATGATATCTCAGCCTGCTTGTGTGTGTGTGTGTGTGTGTGTGTGTGGGGGGGGGGNGGGGGGGGGGGTGTCACTGCCAGTAGGATGGTATAAAGCAGAGAGATGCAGCTGATTCTGCATACAGAAGAGACAAAGCTGCAGTCATGACGACACATCAGCAGAGCAATGACCAGGGTAAGCTTCCAACTATTTACTCTTTTACTTCCTCTTCATTTGCATTTTAAGTCATATTTATTAGTTGAAATGTAACATTTTCCACAGCACACAAAATGTCCACATCTATGAGGATGAACTACTGCACAGACGTCCATGGTCTGCCGTGCATTGAGAAGATTGTGCGCTTGGTGGAGGACACCCCCGAGCCCATCAGCACCGACATCACTGGCACAATCCCAGAATGGATCAGCGGGAACTTCTTGAGAAACGGGCCTGGGAAGTTTGAGATTGGCAACCAGAAGTGAGTTTCAGCAACATCCTGATGCATCGACTGCAGCAACTGGAGTCCAAAGCTAACTTGTCTCTGCTCTCCCCTCTGACCTCATCAGGTTCAACCACTGGTTTGATGGAATGGCTCTCCTGCACCAGTTCAAAATCTCCAGCGGTCAGGTGACTTACAAAAGCCGCTTCCTGTCTACTGACAGTTACCAGGCCAACAAGGAGCAGAACCGCATCACTGTGTCCGAGTTTGGGACTGTTAGCATGCCAGACCCCTGTAAAAACTTCTTCATGCGCTTCTTGTCCAGGTTTGAAAATCTGAGTGAGCATTTTCTTAAAACGTTAATACAGAAACTAAAGAACATGAAACTCAGAGGAGAGGACGGAGGGAGCGCCTCTGCTGGTGTTGCAGTACATTACCGCTGGCTTCTTCTGCTCCTCCAGAGCCAACAGACAACGCCAATGTGAGCTTTGTCACCTACAAAGGTGATTATTATGTCAGCACAGAAACCAATATCATGCACAAGGTGGACCCTGAGACGCTAGAAACCAAAACCAAGGTAACATGTATGTAACTAACTGTCATTTATTTTATTGTCCTGTTGTTTTACATATGATAGTTAAGCAGATCATAAACAGGCTTCAGGACTACTTCCGCACCTTTGATCTTTGCAATTTAAATTTATTGCTTAGTTCTTATTGTATGATTAGCTACTGAATAAAACTGTCAATACTGAAGCCACTTTTTCTAAACTCTTCATATAGTCTGTATTACCAACATGCATCTTGACCAAACAGTTCATCCGACCTCCAAAACTCAGTCACAGCACTAAAACACATGATGAACTTTTATCTTTGAAGTTTGAATGATTTTTCACATCAATCAGTATTTCATTAGAGAACAAAAATAACACCTTTTCACTTTATTGACTGTAATAAAGTCATGTATGCAATGTAACATAATTATGTATGTAACACGAATCAATCAGAAATGCAGTAATTTGCTTCAAATCATAATTTGCTGTACTTTGAAAAATAAAAAGTTGAAATAAAAAACAAGTTCCTGAAATTTCAGGGCTGGGTTAGGGTTAGGGTAGAGGGTTAGGGTTAGGGCTAGAGGGTTAGAGTTAGAGTCCCCACCATCCTGTCTTCCTTGTTCCATGTTTCCAAACCATCATTCTGCAGCGTCACCTTTAGTCTGTTTGGTAACAACATAAAAACACCTGAGAGGCTTTCAGCTGAAACTCAATCAGCTGTTTGGAATGATTATTATCTCATTTTATTGTTAATACTCTGCTAAGATTTTCTATATATTTCTATATGTTTACTGAAGAAATGCAGGAAATTTGCCATCACTCTGTTCTGAATGTGTTTTTAACAGTTTTGAAAACAGCGTGTTAACATGTAAAAATGTGCTGCAGGTATCAGGCGTTCTGCAGGTGGAGGAGTATGAATGAGAAAAGAGTTCATGGATTTTGGAGAATGTGGTCGTTGATGCATTTTGCGTGAAAGCATGAAAAATTAATCACAGTTTGGTCCACATTTACTTCTGTTTGCTGACTGTGTGAAGAGTTTCGACAGTGTGACTTCAGTTTGGACCAACATTTGATAGCAATTTAAAAAAAAAACAAAAAAAAAACTGTAAAGCATTAACAAGCCATGATTAGTCATTTCTTTGCCCTCACCTTGTTCTCATTAGGTGGACTGGAGCAAATTCATTGCTATGAACGGAGCCACTGCACATCCTCACAACGACCTGGACGGCACAACTTACAACATGGCAAACTCTTACACTCTGAAAGGTATCACCTCTATACATCACTGACAGAGCATCCTTAGAGCATGAGCATATTAAGAGGTGTGTGTTAGTGAACAAAAGCACTATTCTCCACCTCCCAATGACCTTTATCATGAAGAAATCATACCTGTACTGCAGGAGCATACTACAACATCATCCAAGTGCCTCCAGGCAAGAAATCAGCAGAGGAAACTCTGGAAGGAGCCAGTGTGCTCTGCTGCATTCCCTCTGCAGACGAGAGCAAACCGTCCTACTACCACAGCTTTGGTGAGCAGAGCTTCCAGCTGAAATCAAACCGCTGCTCCCTTACAGAAGTGCTCCATGTGTATTAGACAAAGATCATGTTTCATTATGTTTTTTTACTTCTTTTTTTTCAAGAATTATTTGTATTAAACATACATTAAACATAAACAGCTGCTTCCAAACACAAACAGCTGTTCAGCATAACAGTCCAACAAAAACAGCCAAGCCCCCCAGACATTATCACAAACCACAATAAAATAACAGGCAAACAAGCCCAAAAAAAACAAACAAACAATTATTTGTCGCTTCTCTTACATTTCAAGTGTTTCTATAATTTTACACCATACTTTCTCAAACTGATTTGTTTTATTCTTCTCTCCTGACGCCTTTTTCCATAATCAAATCATATTTCATTAGCGCCTTCCAACTCTGGATTGTTGGAACAAAAACTGGATGTCCAAAATTTTAATAACTTCTTTAATACAAGTAAACAGAAAAGAACAATCCGTCCTTCTGGATATTTTAAACATTCCACATCAGAACACACATTACAGGAGACAATGTGATGTTACAGTGAAAAATATCTGACAACCATTGTACTAATTCAGTCCATACTTTTATGAACTTCCAACAAACCCAACAGGCATGGATCAGTGTTCCAGTTTTTACTCTACACTTAATGCAACCATCTGATGCTTGTTTATCAAATTCATGAATCATCTCTTTAGTATATTAACATCTCATCATCAGCTTATATTGCATAAGTCGTAATATTTCATTCACTGTAAGATTATGAGACATGCCAAGACATTGATTCCATTTGTCTTCATCTGTTTTACTCAGCTCTTTATTCTATTTGTCATGTCTTTTCCCATAATTGTTTTCTATCATATCGTCATTATGATAATGTTATTGATAATATATCACATTGTCAAGTAAAATGGAATTTTTCATTCAGGATTTTGAATAAAAATGAACAGCAACATTCTGTATTACAGCAATGAGTGAGAACTACATCGTGTTCATTGAACAGCCCATCAAGATGGACCTGTTGAAGATCACGACAGGAAAGCTGAGAGGGAAGTCCATCAGCAACAGCTTCTTCTGGGACCCGAGCCTAGACACCATCTTCCACCTCGTTCACAAGAAAACAGGGGAGGTGAGGCTCTGGTCTTATCCCCTCCTCCGCTGGTTCAGGCAGACGGACCAATGGCACTGCTGGTCCGTTCGTTGTTCAGCAGGATGTCTCAAAAACTATGTAACAGCTTTCAGTGGAATGTAGCAGAAAGTTAGACATCATAATTCCTCACCCATGAAATGTAGAAGCAAAATCATTTTGTTTTGTTTTTTTTGTTTTGATTCCTTTGTTTAAGACAAATCTATCACACCTGTCAGCCCAGCCTTGAAAATTGGATTCATTTGTTCTGACATTCCATACATTTCATTCCAAATTCTTTAGCGACATAAACTGCCGTAACTCTTGAAAACATGGTCTGACAGGATGAATTTAAGGGCCATAACTTTGTGCTCTTGAGTCTGAATTATAATGTGAATCTGATGCAGATCCAAGTCAAGATGCACATTAAAAATGTCCAAACATTGTAAAGGAGGACTTGAGCAATGTTTCTGGTGCTGTGAACTCTCTGGATGCTTTTTAAGTTTCTCCTTTTCTCCGGTTTACATCTCTCTGTTCCAGTTAAGTCCAGTCAAGTACCACACCAAGCCAATGGCAACGTTCCACCAGATCAACGCCTACGAGGAGGACGGCTGCTTTATCATGGATATGTGTGCTGCAGATGACGGCCAGGCGATCAGTAACTACAACGTCCAGAACCTCCGAAAGTCTGGAGAAGCCCTTGATGAGGTCAGTCTCTGATGATGCATTAAAGGACCATACCACCCATTTTGCATGTTTGAGCCTAATATATTCATTTTTCATATATGTTACATTACTGACAATCATTTCCCAAAGGATAAAACTGTATTTCACCTTTCCTGATATTTTGCGNATGTTACATTACTGACAATCATTTCCCAAAGGATAAAACTGTATTTCACCTTTCCTGATATTTTGCGAAATCTCTTAATCTTTCAAAATCAAATATTGATTTTGAAAAATCCATGTTTCTCCTGCTAATAGTTACACAGCCTTATGAAGTCACGGTCCTTTAAATTTTTCCATAAACGCAGGTCTTCTTTTGGGACTATATTCCCCGGTGGAGGCATACATTCACTCCACACTTTTTATTGAGCTTAAACACTAAAATTACATAACTTCTAAAAAAACCTGAATACACGTCTTGTTGGTGATGATGGATTACCTATCCCAAGAACGTTTACAGTATCAACAAGTTGATTTTAATAGCAGAATGAACTGAAACCAATGGAGGTCTGGAAGGTAGGAAAAACATTTTTAATTCACCGTTCCAGTAGTATGCTTTGGGAAATGATTGTCAGTAATGTTACATGTATGAAAATTGAATCTATTAGGCTCAAACTTGCAAAATGGGTGGTATGGTCCTTTAATGATTTTTCTGCCACAGAAGGCTTGATAAATGATGATAATGATGAAAGGCGTATACAGGGAAGAGGTGAAGAATTTAGCAGCTTGGAGCCTGGAGAATGATCTGGTCCTGAATGTAAATAAAACCAAAGAGCTTATTATTGACTTCAGGAAGAGAAATCACATCCATGCAGCCACTGAAATTAACGCTCAGCCTGTGGAGGTCGTGAACAATTTCAGGTTTCTCGGGGTCCTGCATGCTTTCCTGTGATCTAACATGGTCTAGCTTCATTGAAAAAAATATCTCAAAGCACAACAGCATTTCTATTTTCTCAGGAAGTTGCACAAAATGAGAGTGCATGAAACCATCCTGCTCAGTTTGTACAGGTGTACTGCTGAGAGCATCTTAACAGGAAGTACCACAGTACGGTATGGGACCGCCACGCCATAAATAACAGCTGTAGGTCTACCATTGATTGATGTTGTGTTTTCTGGACACTGCATCAGCAAAGCTCAAAGCATCATCAAGGATCCTTTCCACCCTGCAAACTGTCTGGCAGGCAGTATTAGCACAAAAACCACGCAATTTAAGGACAGCTTCTACGCAGGCTATATGAATTCTCAGCAATCCCAAACAGATATAAGACCTTTCTATGTCTGCAGTAGCACTTTAAACACATCGTGCTGTTATGCTCTTTTTTATGGTCTTAGGTGTGTATTTTTTCTCCCATGGTTTGCACGTCTTTTTTTTCTGTTATGTGGTTGTATGCAGCTCTGAGTAAGCGTCTCATTGTTTTAAACACGACAATAAAGCTGAACTGAACTGAGTGAAGTTAAGCTCAACATGCGCGGCTGATTCTGTTCAAAGATCAAAATCAGGACTTTGGCTTCTCTCATCTCATAGTGTTATTTAAATTTAATAACACTACAAGACGAGAGCTTTATATTAAATAATTTAATATAGCAGACATCGTACAAAGTTACCTGCTGCAGATTTTAATCAAACCTGGTAGTCTCTTAATGTCTGGACCTGTCTATATAAATACACAGATATGATGACTTGAAGCTAATTAAATTCTGCATGTACTGTACATTGTTATTTGCCTGCAAGTAGATAAGATAATAATATTTTATTGATCCCCCGGAGGGAAACAGAGTATCCAGCTGCTTTCATAAGCCAAATCCTGTGGAATCTTTGATTATTTTTGGTTCAACTGCCCAAAGGTTGATTTGCTGACGCTGATTTTTTTTTTCATCAGGTGTACAACACCCTGTGCAGAAATTTCCCGAGGCGTTTTGTCCTTCCCTTAAATGTGGACGATAAGACACCGTGTGGAAACAACCTAAACGCTCATCCCAACAGCACAGCCTCCGCCATAAAGATCGCCAAAAACAAGGTAGGCAGCCGATACAAAAGAATCTATCCATACTGTAATCTGTGTCAAATCAAATGTTAAACAACGGTGCCTCACAGCGTGGCCAGGCGTGGTCATGGCCACCATGCTGCTCTGCCGCCCTTAAAACTCACAGAAATGATTTCATTTATTTATAGAAATGATCATTTCCATAAGATTATGGAAATGATCATTTCCATAAATTAGCTTTTATGGAAATGAATTAAACACTACTACACTAGATGTGCAAAAGCAGTCTCTCAGGCAAAGCAAAGCCAGTGGGAGAAGGTGGGAAAGTAGAGAGGAAGTTGGATGGATGAAAAACTATGGTACTGTAATCTTTGGTCATTACCACTAGTGGGGCAAAAATGATATTACCTACAATGTGCTTCTGTCCTCCCAGCAGTAACCGTAGTAACTGGGTGGGTGAAGACTCCACGTGCTCGTTGTATCCTGGTGTAGCTTCACTTCAGCACATTCTAACAAGCCTTTCTCAGTTTTCTCCAAAAACATAAAAACCAATTTTTAATTCAGCATTATTTTAATCAGTCGACCATATATTAGAATTCTAAGCAGCTACTTTTTCACATGAAAAAACCTCAAACCTTAATTTGGTGACAGGTTAATAGTTGTAGTACGAGAGTTTTATCTTACAGTTTGTCTGCTTACGCTGGTTTTGAAATAAGATTTCATGAGAACGATTTGACTTTTCACGATTTTATGGAATTGTTTCATAATTTATTGGTACTTTTGCACAAGTTATTTATTTCATAATATCGTTNTTTTATGGAATTGTTTCATAATTTATTGGTACTTTTGCACAAGTTATTTATTTCATAATATCGTTTCTATTTATTTCATTTTGGGGCATTTGGCGTTCCACATCCCAGTTCCCAAAGCAACGCTGTCATTTCATTGGCTTAGGCTGACCCCTCAATTTGATTTGACCTTTGACATGTGTCTAAAAAATCCACACACAGGCAGAAAAACTCCTCAAGTGAGCAGAGAAAATGCGTGCACACACAAACACAGAAAGTTACACAAAAGCGTGTGTGTGTGTGGGAGAGAGCACAAACACACACGCACACACACACCCCAACGCGCCAGCTTATGACAGTAACCTGACGTATGAGGCGTTCAGAGAGCGAGCAGAGGTTAAGTCTGAGCATCATGGTCAGATTTGTCAGAAAGTAAAATAATTTTGCACAGGAAAATTTAAGAGCGACACATTTCTGTGTGTGAGCATTACATATTTGCAAAATATCTCTAAGATCCTGCTCTATTTAAAGTGATGCTCTTGACATGTGGCAGGGAATGACCTCCATACAGGAACTGAGAGCAGAATGGAACTTTAGATAAGTTAAGACTTTGCTAAAATGCTATTGCATATATTCTGGACCTTCTGTCTTGCAAAAATACTGATTTATGACCTTACAGTACACCCATGACTCATGACTGTGCGTACGGTGCATTTTTCCTACATCATTATAAGCTGTAAACTCTGAATCTGCCCTGTAAAGATATGGTATTGGAATGGAATACTGTACATATTTACATTTTCTAGAATAAAAAAGAAGCTAGTGTGTTATCTATGGAAGCTCTGGATGGACAATTCAATCAAATCCTGTAACATGAGCCCATAACAAACAACAATACCTTTGTCTGCCTGCACAGTTTCATAATATATGGTTATGTACAGTACATATGTGTATGTATCTGGATGTGTATGTGCATGAACATCTGTGCTGATATAGTTACTCATTTTCTGTATCTCTGTTCATGCAGGTCTACTGTAGCTGTTTTTTGCAGTATATACTGTATACATTGAGCTGATATATTTTTTGTCCTTTTCATTAATATATATTTAAATCTTTTAGTTTCCTATTCTGTTTATTTTTTATATTCTCTAATCTGTCCTGAGACACCAGATGTGTCATCATGCATATGAAATAAACAAACTAATAAACAACATATTTCTATTTTAAACCATTTTTTTTAAATAAATATATACTTCATTTCATCCTACATATAAATATCATTCTATAGTAAATTATAGTAAACTGATATGGAATCTTTTTACCTGCTATTTTGCACAGACGTGTTAAACCTGACACTCGGTGCTATATTTAATTTATCTGAGCAGTGAATCATTAACTTCCTACCTTTAAAGGACCATACCACCCATTTTGCATGTTTGAGCCTAATATATTTAATTTTTATACACATAACGTTACTGAGAATCATTTCCCAAAGCATACTACTGGAACGGTGAATTAAAAATGTTTTTCCTACCTTCCAGACCTCCATTGGTTTCAGTTCATTCTGCTATTAAAATCAACTTGTTGATACTGTAAACGTTCTTGGGATAGGTAATCCATCATCACCAACAAGACGTGTATTCAGGTTTTTTTAGAAGTTATGTAATTTTAGTGTTTAAGCTCAATAAAAAGCGTGGAGTGAATGTATGCCTCCACCGGGGAATATAGTCCCAAAAGAAGACCTGCGTTTATGGAAAAATTTAAAGGACCGTGACTTCATAAGGCTGTGTAACTATTAGCAGGAGAAACATGGATTTTTAAGGTGGGTGTATCAATTTGAATATTTGATTTTGAAAGATTAAGAGATTTTGCAAAATATCAGGAAAGCTGAAATATGGTTTTATCCTTTGGGAAATGATTGTCAGTAACGTAACATGTATGAAAATTAAATATATTAAACTCAAACATGCAAAATGGCCAGTACGGTCCTTTAAGTCTTAACCATATCTTTTGAAGTGGATGCATTGCATTTTGGAAACGCTTTCTTTTTCTGTCTGTGCAGGTGTACTGCACCTTTGAGGATCTGCATGGGGAGGAGCTCCATCAATATGGAGGCCTGGAGTTCCCACAGATCAACTACGCCAAGTACAACACTCGTCCGTACCGCTACTTCTACGGCTGCGGCTTCAGGCACCTGGTAGGAGACACGCTGATCAAGATGGACCTGCACAGCAAACGCATGAAGGTGAGTCTGGTTTCATTCAACTCTCAACTGCATGTTTCCAGCTCCTTCAGAGCGCAGCAAGATGACTTTATACTTTATTTTATATAGCACAGTTCATACACCATGTGCAACTCAAAAGTGTTTCACGCAAAAAATAAAAAGAAATACAAAAAGATAAATAGGTAAAAAGCAAAAGACAGAGGATAAAATTAAAAAAAAGAAAATAGTCAATAAAGGCATTAAATATCAGTATTTGACATAAAAGCAGTACTGAAAAGATATGTCTTCAGATTTTTTCTTAAAAACATTCACAGTTTGAGAAACACGTATGTACTCTGGTAAAGTGTTCCATAGTTTTGGATCAAAGAAACCAAAAGCGCCTCACCACGGCTTCTTGTTCTGACTTTAGGAACAGTTAGAGGATCTAAGGGCCTAACAGGTACACAGCTGTGTAACATGTCAGATAANTGACTTTAGGAACAGTTAGAGGATCTAAGGGCCTAACAGGTACACAGCTGTGTAACATGTCAGATAAGACATGGTGTCGTTTAACTTTAAACCCTGAGCGGCCCAGGCTTGGGTCCGAGTACTTCCGTTGTAGCGGTTGCGTGTTTTATAATCACCATTTCTCAATAAAATACTGATAAATGAATATCTACAGAAAGCTTAGATTCTCCCGAACAAAACGAGACCAAGCATGACATTTTATGACCGCGCAATCCCGAGATAAATGTAATTAAAGCATAAGATAGCCTAGCGAAGGTATACGTAGCTGTCACTTCTTGATGATGTAATTTCCGAGGAGGGTCTAAATATTAAAATCTATCTCTGTGATTGGATAGTAGACTAGCAGAGGATTTGATTGATGGGTCATTGGTCCTATCAGCTTTTATATAGCCATAGCAATAGGCATATGTTTCAAGTGCGTATTGTGTGCGTAAAATATTTCACTGACAGTGCGCTCGTCCTTATGTCGCGTGTTATTGCGACATTATATAATCACTATTTCTCAGTAAAATAGAGATGTATGGATATCTACAGAAAGCTTAGATTCAAAATGAGACCAAGCATGACATTTTATGACCACGCAATCCCGAGATAAATGTAACTAAAGCACAAGATGATAGCCTCTGAGCTAACGTTAGCTTCTCAATAACATCACTTCCTAGTTAGACTTGGATAGAAAAGATTGGATAGAATTTGATTGATGGATCAGTGGCCCAATCAGCTTTGGTTTATCAACAGCCAAGTTTGTCTGTGTGTAAAAAAANAAACGTGCTGTCACCATTTTGGACACTTTGGAGACACTGTCCTTTCCAAAACAGGGACAAAACAGGGACACCAACGGTGCCAAATGCCATAACTTTTTTTCACTGTTCAATCATTCTAAATATTTCAGCATTTAGAGTTTACACATTTAGCAGCATCACTAATGTTAATCCAAGGAGCTGCTTGTTGTGTGCCTGAAATATACATTTTGGAAAATGTATAACTTGAAAAAAACCCTTTGTTCGCCTACATTTTTGTGTGTGTGTGTGTGTGTTTGTTTTTATTGTCATTGTTGAACCTGAGAATCTCTAAACTTGAAGCCAGGCCATTTTCCTGAAAATTTAAAAGGTTTTCTGTCAGTTGGTATAAATGAAATGACTCCCATTGTCATATGTTCAGAGTTATAAGCCTTCATTTTGGGGTATAAAACTTAGGTGGAAACTGCTCAAAAAACACCTCGGGGTAACTGGTTAATGACTTAAAAAAAATCAATAAAAGAATCTTGGAATTTATTCTCTCAGCAACGGGTAGCCAATGCACAGATTTTAGGATAGCTGTAATGTGAGCTCTCTGTCAGCGCACGTTTGCTGCATTCCGCACACGCTGCAATCGTCTAATGGCTTTTTTTTGGGGGGGGGGCNTTTTTTTTGGGGGGGGGGTCGGCCAGACAGAAGAGCGTTACAGTAATCTGATCTGTTAGAAATAAAAGCATGGATTAACTTTTCAGTGTCAGAAAGGGAGAGAAATCATCTTAACTTTAACAATACTTTTTAACTGATAAAAAGAAGTTTTGGTCACATATCTAATGTGACTCTCAAAGTTCAGATCTGAATCAGGGGTGACACCAAGGTTTTTGACCTCTTCCTTAACGTTAAGTGAGAGCAGTTTCAAATAATCAGACAACTTCTTTTTTCTTTCTTCTTTTCTACTAACAAGATGTCGGTTTTATCTTCAGTTAACTTACCTGTAGAAATGCATATGTAGATGTGCTGATATCATAACTGCATTGGACCAGTGTACTAATCGGGTTAAAATCATCAGGTGAGACCGCGACATACAGCTGGGTGTCATCTGCATATCTATGGAAACTGATATTGTGTTTTCTAATGATATTTCCAAGTGGTAATAAGCTTATAAGAATTGATCCCTGGAACACCACTACTTTTTCTGAGGAGTTATCACGTATTGCCACAAAAATAGTCAGATATACGGTCTGAACCTTTTAAGGACTGTGCCAGAGAGGCCAACCCAACACTCAAGTCTGTGTATTAACATGTCATGGTCAACTGTGTGAAAAGCAGCACTGAGATCCAACACGGCCACAGAATTACTTTCGGCATCAGCATTCATTCTGAGATCATTAACAACCTTAGCCAGTGCTGGCTCAGTGCTGTGGTAGGCCCTTAAACCAGAGTAAATTTTTTTCAGAAACATTGTTTGTGCATAAAAAAAATCCCTTAACTGTGTAAAAGCGATTTTATTTTCTAAAATCTTACTTTAAAAAAAAGGCAGGTTCAATATTGGTCTGTAGTTGCTGATGACAGAGGAGTCCAGGTTATCTTTTTTTAAGGAGTGGTTTAACTATAACAGTTTTAAAAGCCTCTGGAAAAGTGCCTGATGAAAGGGAAAAATTTACAATATCCAAAACAGGAACACATAATTAAAACAAAAAAAAGATTTAAAGAAGGTGGTGGGAATGGGATCACGGGCACTGGTAGAGGAATTCAGCTGAGAAACCATTCCTGATTGTCTCCATGTTCACAGGATCAAAAAAAACATAATCTGTAAACAGTTAACACTGGATCATCACTCATGCTGTTCCACTCTGTTTGAGCCAAACTGTTATTTTATCTCTGAAAATGCAGAAAATTCATTGCATTTACTGTTACTAGAAAGAACAGGGCTACAGTTGGACGTTGGGTTGAGCAGGCTGTCAGATGTTGAGAAGAGGACTCTTGGGGTATTCACATTTGGTGATCAGTCTGGCATTTCTAATCACAGTATTGTAACTGGTTTAACTATTGTTTTAAGATGTCTTTATGGACTCGCAGTTTTCTCTTTCTCTGCTCAGCATGACGACAGTTTCTTTACATTTCACTGACGATCTGGTTTCTCCATGGAGGCTTTTGTTTGGGAAGAACCCTTTTTTGTTTTTGTGGTGCTAAAATGCAGACATGCAGACTGTATGAAGGATGTGAATGTAATCGTGATTTACTATCACCTAACAGTGTCAAAGGACCACACCACCCATTTTGCATGTTTGAGTCTAATATATTCAGTTTTCATACATGTAACGTTACTGACAATCATTTCCCAAAGGATAAAACCGTATTTCAGCTTTCCTGATATTTTGCAAAATCTCTTAATCTTTCAAAATCAAATATTGAAGCGATACACCCACCTTAAAAATCCATGTTTCTCCTGCTAATAGTTACACAGCCTTATGAAGTCACGGTCCTTTAAATTTTTCCATAAACGCAGGTCTTCTTTTGGGACTATATTCCCCGGTGGAGGCATACATTCACTCCACGCTTTTTATTGAGCTTAAACACTAAAATTACATAACTTCTAAAAAAACCTGAATACACGTCTTGTTGGTGATGATGGATTACCTATCCCAAGAACGTTTACAGTATCAACAAGTTGATTTTAATAGCAGAATGAACTGAAACCAATGGAGGTCTGGAAGGTAGGAAAAACATTTTTAATTCACCGTTCCAGTAGTATGCTTTGGGAAATGGTTGTCAGTAACGTAACATGTATGAAAATTGAATATATTAGGCTCAAAACATGCAAAATGGGTGGTATAGTCCTTTAAACAGTTATGTAGTAGTAAATAAACAAGGTAAACAGTACAAGTCCATGATTTTCAGCCAACCAGAAGCCTTACCCTCGTACCTTTCATGGATCTGCTCGTCCATTCTAATACGATCTGTAAAGAAGTTACAGCCAAACGGTGTCAGACTTTAAGGTTCATGAGCATCTCCATTTCCTCCAAGGTGTGGGAGCAGCCTGGTCTTTATCCATCTGAGCCAGTCTTTGTACCCTCTCCAAACGCCACAGAGGAAGACGATGGCGTCATCTTGTCTGTGGTCATCACGCCAAACAAGGTCAGTCTCTGGTTGTGTGACAGTGTTCCTCTGAGCTCGCTGCTGATGCTGGGAAACTCTCCACTGATAGGATTTGAGGGCGTTTAGTCAGAACTAAAACTGAATCTGTGTTTCTATATTTGAAAGCATTCAATTAAATTTAGCAATATTTCCATTCAAAGTGTTCAACACACATTCACATGTTCAACTGAGAGTGAACTGTGGTCTCATACCTCCACCAAGGCCCAGCAGTCCTCTGACTCCACTTTTTTTTAACAATATAAACCCAGATTTACTGTCACTCTCTTGAAATCAGACTGGTAAAAGATTTATCATGCAGCTTTACGGTGAACATCATCTTCCTCTGGATCTATATACCTGCTAAAAATATGTCCAAACCGTTTCATGCTGCTGAATAAGCATCATCTGAGCTACACATGGGTAGTAGCTGCATGTTTCTAGACTTATTTTTAATGTACAGCGACCCAGTAATCCACCAGATCAGATGCCTGAATTTTATTCAGTAAGATTGGAGTCTTAGGTTGAAAACAAACAAACAAAAAAAAATAACCTAGGAAAATGCGTATAAACAATGCCAAATCTTCCAAACTCTAATAAACTCTTACTTGACCCACTTATCTACAAAATTTGCTTGAAGTCGGTCCCTTACCCTGTCGACCGGTGAAAACGTGGCCTCCGTGATGAGGTAATAAAGGGCAGTTTGAAGAGCATGTGTGTAATTCTGTGCTGTTTTTTGCTCACAGGATAAAAGCACGTTCCTGCTGGCGTTAGATGCAAAGAGCTTCAAGGAGCTGGGCAGGGCCGCGGTGCCTGTCAACATTCCCTACGGCTTCCACGGAACTTTCAACGCCACGGCGTAGACCAGGAAACAAAAAGGACTGGAGGACACTAGCCACAGACTTCACATGCCAACATATATGTCACGTGTAAATACTTAACTGGGATGTTTATATCTTTTGTAGCTCTGTAGTTAATGACTTCACACTCTAAGAGCCTGCTTCAAGCCGTTTATCAGTGTATCAGCACTTTCTACACACACACGATATTGGTTTTGTTAGCAAAAGTGGAAAAACTCATCTTTGAGATGATTCATACTGTAGCTGCTTATTGTTGTTCTGTGTTAAACATTTTTGTCTGTTGTAATTATTGTTTAAAGTATAACCCAGCAAATCAAGTGGGTAAGGTAGTAAATGGAAGAAAAGATTTCTATAATTTCCAGACATGCTACTGTACATGGTACATGTCTGACTCAGGAACGACCTTTATTGCATCCTATGTTGTAAAAACTAAAACACACACCATGGAGTAAAACCACACACATCATACTAACGCTCATATGATGGACTGTGTTTGTTTAGAAAAGCAACAATATATAATATTGATATTAATATACATTTGTAAAAATGTATATTAATACACATTTTACATTTTTACAAACATATTTATTAACAATGTCAGCGGCTGGAATGTTTTTCAAAGCAATTCAAAGTGTCACAAAGTCATGTAGCTTTTTTGCTGCTAATGTAGCGCACTGGCGCCCTCTGCTGGCAGCACACAGCTCCAGCATGCAGCTGTAGCAGACAGCCCAAATATGCAGTATGCAGCTCTGGCATGCAGCTCTGACATGCAGCACACAGCTCCAGCGTGCAGCTCTAACATGCAGCACAGTTACAGCATGCAGCTCTAATGTGCAGCATGCAGCTCCATGCAGCCCTAACACATGCATCTCGAACATGCACTATGCAGGTCTAATGTGTAAGCATGCAGTTTCATGCAGCCATAACATGCACCATGCAGCTCTAACATGCAGCAGAGATGAGCTCATCATGTCTAATGCAGTAGAGGCATGAATATGAAAACAAATAGCAGCACTTACATCCAGTTGACTCCTCCTCTTGAAATACTCATCTCTCCTTTTACTATTTGAATATTTAGTTGTTTTTTTTTATTTCCAAACAAACTGTATGATATTGTCTTTTTTCCCTTTTTTCTACCTTCCTTCATGGTGCTTGTGTTTAGCTAATGTGATATTGATGTTAATTCACTGATGAAAAAGGTTTCAGAGTCCTGATATATTAGATTCTGACAAATTCAAAAAAATAAAATTATCACTGAGTTTGTCTTTCATAAATCAATATTTTCTTTAGTAAAACAAATTTGCGTCTTGCACCCAGTCACAGATTTACTTCAACCACATGTGAACGATATTATTCCATTTTTTTTTTTTTTACAGTAATACTGATAATGTAAAAATGATCATTTTTGGATGTGTGTGGTCAGCGATACAAATCTGTTTGAGGATATAAGATTTTATTGCTGTTTATCAGCGTTCTACAGGTAATACCTCGGATCTCCAGTAGGGGGCGATCACACAGCTATGAACAGCACTGTAACAATGTCACATAAAGCAGATCGTGTGAAAATATTCTAATAGTTTTCACTGGTTTGTAAATTAAATAATGTAAAATCACTTGTTCTGTCTTGTGCATTTAAATAATGCTGGTTAACTGTGTAGTAATTAATTATTCATTAAGCAATTTTTTGTTCCACAAAATGTGTAGAAATAGTGCCAAATGCCTGTCATCTTCAAACGATTTTTTTGTGTAAATGACAGTTAAAAAATTTATTCATTTTACAAAGATATGAAACCAAAAAAGCTGAGGATGATCACAAATAACCAGCTGGAATTTTTAACTGATAATTAAAATGATTAACCAAAATTGAAATTGTAAATTTTCTATCACTCAGCTAATCAGTCATTTCAGCTCTAACTACACGCTAATCTGCTAACTACACTAATTTATGCATGATATATACTTGATTCTTTAACTCGTTAAAATGTCTAGTATGAAAAATTAAAGGACCATAACATCCATTTTGCATACTATACTACATAATATATTCAATTTTCAAGTTACATTACTGAGTCATTTCCCAAAGGATAAAACAGTATTTCAGTTTTCCTGATATTTTGCAAAACTCTTAATCTTTCAAAATCAAATATTCAAGTGATACACCCACCTTAAAAATCCATGTTTCTCCTGCTAATAGTTACACAGCCTTATGAAGTCACGGTCCTTTAAATTTTTCCATAAATGCAGGTCTTCTTTTGGGACTATATTCCCTGGTGGAAGCATACATCCACTCCACACTTATTATTGAGCTTAAATGCTAAAATTACATAACTTCTAAAAAAAAACCTGAAAACATGTCTTGTTGGTGATGATGGATTACCTATCCCAAGAACGTTTCAAGTATCAACAAGTTGATTTTAATAGCAGAATGAACTGAAACCAATGGAGGTCTGGAAGGTAGGAAAAACATTTTTGATTCACTGTTTCAGTAGTATGCTTTGGGAAATGATTATCAGTAATGGTACGTGTATGAAAATGGAATATATTAGCCTCAAACATGCAAAATGGATGGTATGGTCCTTTAATGACTTACAAAATGACCTGAGGATGAATAAATTATATTCTACTCAGCTTTAGCAAAAATAAAATAGAAACACATTACCATACAACACATACTAATTTATTTTTTACAGTCAAAACAATTCTACATTTACCATATTCATAGAACCTTAGTTAATATGACTGACATATGAACTGCAGAATGCACAGCACAGAAACGTGCACATATTTAAAAGTGAGAAACTATTACCCTGACACATAGGCAAACCTGTTCTCCATAAAACCTTAGGGTCCAGCAGCTGGACTAACCCTGCAGCTTATCAGAAATAAGAGCCAGCTGCTCTCTCAGGTGAGCTTTCTTCTCTTTCAGGTGGGACTCCAGGTTTCGAGCTTCCATCAGAATACTCTCCAGCTGCTTCATGTGAGAGGTATCGGCTGAAGCTCTCGCCCTGAAACACGCCCAGATTAATCTAACCTCACCCTGCTGACATGGCGTTATAAAAGGAATGGATGATCTTGAAGGATGATTTAAAGAAAAAGGCCTGTCAGCGACATGTATGAGGAATTCAGAAAGGACGTCAAACGGGATGTACAGTCAAGTTTAAAGAGAGAACTCAGCAACATCCTAACTGCTTTTTTTTACAGGTGTAAACGCACCTGTGATGTTATGGAAATGAAGACGTCAGCATTTTCTTTACGCTTCACAGGCTGATTCTTGCTTTATAAAGTGGGACTGAAGAATGTGCTCGTTTTGCAGGATTTTAGTTTAGAATTGACAGGATTATAATCCCAATTTTCATCTAAACTAAACTAACTTTCTTTCACAACTGAAATCACTGAATAAATCAATAAAACTGCATATATCTAAGGACTAGGTATGAACAAGTACACCACTGTCTGATGAGCTCAACGCCATGTCAACCCCATCGTCATGGAGATGACAGGACGCTAAATGTGACTGGACCAAACCAAAGCAGAGTAGACATTTTTACACGGACAGCGGAGCAGCCAGACATTCAGTTTCACTTTCTCTGCTGCAGAGAAAGTGGAGAATTTGACTCGGGTCGCAGGGACGTCTTGCTGATAATACAAATAATACATATGAAAAGTATAATTTGCTTAGAGTCCAGAGGTAGTTGTGGTTCAGACCGAATCCGGACCAGAGTCCAGATTTTGAGGATGACTGCTGTAATGGGTATGTTTCATCCGAATACTCGGCTCATCCCTACTAAGAACACTTACAAGCTAAATTATGTTTATAAAATGTATTTTAGATTTGACTCCACAACCATTTTTTTTTTTTTTTTTTTTTTTAGGAATAGCAAAGAATGAAAATCAAGCTGTGTCGTTTTAAATCCAAATTACCTTAATGCTCCAGCATATTCTGAAAACAGCACGCTGACCTCTTTACCGGCACCTGTCACAAGAAAACATATCAGCAGGTGTGATGCTGTCATTATGACCGACTGGAGAAAAGAGAAAGTCAGGCAGCAGTTCGTTAAATACAACAGTTAAATGAGGACATTTAGACCAACTGACTTCCAGGTTTTGATAAAGTGAAAAGCTGCAGGACAGAAAGAGTTAAAAATGTACTGTATATAGCATTTTTTTTTTTAATGGAAAATTCACAGGTTGAGAAAAGCTTTCTGGAGAATGAGGCCCTTTGTGCTCCTTACCAGCTTCTCACTTATTCTCTAATCCACCTCCACACACACACACATCATTTAGTGACTGGAAGACACATACCTGCAGCAGTGGCCTCAAATACTTCTGAAGAATCCCAAGTGAAGGATTTAGGAGGAAGTGTCCTCTTTTTTGGTGGCGATTTTTCTTGACTGTGAGGTGTGTGATCCATCTATTGCAATGCAGAGAAGACTGGTTCGTTCATTCGTTCGATCAATCAATCGGTCAGTCTAATTCTCCACTGACCACTAGTTTTGATTAAAGAACCATACCACCCATTTTGCATGTTTGAGCCTAACATATTCAATTTTCATACATGTTACGTTACTGACAATCATTTCTCAAAGTATAAAACCGTATTTCAACTTTCCTGATATTTTGCAAAATCTCTTAATCTTTCAAAATCAAATATTCAAGTGATACACCCACCTTAAAAATCCATGTTTCTCCTGCTAATAGTTACACAGCCTTATGAAGTCACGGTCCTTTAAATTTTTCCATAAACGCAGGTCTTCTTTTGGGACTATATTCCCCGGTGGAGGCATACATTCACTCCACGCTTTTTATTGAGCTTAAACGCTAAAATTACATAACTTTTAAAAAAAACCTGAATACACGTCTTGTTGGTGATGATGGATTACCTATCCCAAGAACGTTTCAAGTATCAACAAGTTGATTTTAATAGCAGAATGAACTGAAACCAATGGAGGTCTGGAAGGTAGGAAAAACATTTTTAATTCACCGTTCCAGTAGTATGCTTTGAGAAATGATTGTCAGTAATGTTACGTGTATGAAAATTGAATATATTAGGCTCAAACATACAAAATGGGTGGTACGGTCCTTTAATTGAGGTGAATCTGAATAACTAGTTTAATGAATGAAATGAACACACAGTTTGTGGAAGCTGAGATGGTGTTTTCCGTTGAGGAATTTTGCTGTTCTCTTCTTTTCCCGCTGTGGAATCACTGCCGTTCTGCAACAACATGAAACTTCAACCACTTTGACTGCTGAAACAATCATAACATACATACTCCATTCAATAAAAAAAAGAGATAATTTTAACTTAATTTATTTACTTAAGAATAAGAATTAAGAATTAAAAAATGGAAATTAATTAATGTTACTATGTGGGCCTGCCAGCTGAGCATTAATTGTCCTAATGATAGGCAACTGGTGAGCTAGCTAACATGAGCTAACTTAAAGCTAATAGCTAAAAGTAAATGTAAGCATAGCAGGTAGACAGATAACGCTAGCATCGCTGTTAGCATGGCTACAAGCCAGCTAAGATTTTTTTTTTTTTTTTTTTTTTTAAGAAACGATAGCAAACTTCTACTTACAACCTCGGTGTTGAAGAAATAAATACTTTCATACATCCATAAGAAAAATGTGAACTTTAGATGTACAGAACTGTAGGTGTTCAGTCGATTTTCCGGAGATTATTAATATTTTAGCATAAATCAAAGCTCGAGCAACGGCGGGTTTAATGTTGCCTTCACAGATCCTCGTAATTTCTACATTTCCAACTTCTACAAGTTTATTTCTGAGGGGACGTAGACACACACACACACACACACACACACACACACACACACACACACTAAAACAAACATTTATCAAGGACAGCAAAAGAAAGTCAGAAGACTTATTTTCGTTGCTGTTGACAGGTGGTGGTGGTGTGTGTATGTGTGTGTCTGTGAGCACACGTGGGTTTGTGGTGCTACAAACAGCAAAACATACTAACAATAAATATTAAAACTATAAATTCAATATCAATGGTAAGTTCCTATCAAGCAAACATAGTGTGTTAAAATAAAACAAGTGCATCAACAATAGAAACACCAAATAAATATTCATAAATAGCAGCATTAACAACAGAGTTCATACAATATAAACACACAAGGCCCCACTTTTGAGTTTGGCTTTAAAAGTCACCGGATTCACAGTCAGTCATATTGGGAACATCACCCCATTCCTGATCCCTGAGTACTTTAAAGGACCATACCACCATTTTGCATGTTTGAGCCTAATATATTCAGTTTTCATACCTGTAACATTACTGACAATCATTTCCCAAAGGATAAAACCATATTTCAGCTTTCCTGATATTTTGCTAAATCTCTTAATCTTTCAAAATCAAATATTCAAGTGATACACCCACCTTAAAAATCCATGTTTCTCCTGCTAATAGTTACACAGCCTTATGAAGTCACGGTCCTTTAAATTTTTCCATAAACGCAGGTCTTCTTTTGGGACTATATTCCCCGGTGGAGGCATACATTCACTCCACGCTTTTTATTGAGCTTAAACACTAAAATTACATAACTTCTAAAAAAACCTGAATACACGTCTTGTTGGTGATGATGGATTACCTATCCCAAGAACGTTTACAGTATCAACAAGTTGATTTTAATAGCAGAATGAACTGAAACCAATGGAGGTCTGGAAGGTAGGAAAAACATTTTTAATTCACCCTTCCAGTAGTATGCTTTGGGAAATGACTGTCAGTAACGTTATGTGTATGAAAGTTAGGCTCAACATGCAACATGTCCTTTAATGAACATTTTCCCAGCTGGCCAATCAGGTTGAAATGTAGCAGCTCTGGTGTAGTTTTATGAGCCTCTCTAACCTGTGGTACTGTTGTAAAGCCAATAACACTGGATATATTTTCAAATTAAACCTGCTAAAAATTATGCGCCAATATTCACAAAGTTACTGACAAAGTGACAAAGTTACTGGCAATAATAAATATCTCAATGAATCCTTTGAGAATGATAATGATACATATGAACACATTATAATCAGTTTATATCAATGGTGTTTCATTGATAATCTATCATTTGTATAATAAATTGATAGTAAATCAAGCTAGATCATAATTTATTTGAAAAGCATTTCCATGTTTTAATCCTGTTTTTCCTATTCTCAGATGTGGAAAAGATACAAAAATATGACTTTAATACAACTCAGATGAGCTTTCATGGTCATGCTGCATTCGTCCAATGGTGGAACCATGCAAAAGAAGATTAGAGCTTCTCTTTGACTAAAGTGGAACATGGATAAGGGTTAGATAAGGGTTTAGATCGATGATTCTGTGTCAGTAAAATGGATTATGTCAGTACATCAAAGAAAAACCCAAAGAATGTAAATTTATTTGGCATGAATCACAACACAACTCCCCAAAGACAAAGTTAGAGTTTGTTTTTTTTTATTCTGAGACACATCCATAATTCATACCTTTGTCATCAGTTGTGGGAGGTTGCTAAGTCACCACACCAACGTTTACAGCTACAACGGAGTTGATTATGGTTGAGTGAACAGATACATAATAAAAACAGAAAACTGTGGTATCTAAATTTGCATGCCATTGTTGATAACATTGGTATATAAAGGACAGGAGAGACTGGGCCTAATTGTTATCTCATTGGCTTTTTATGAAAGTTAATCTTTGACAGCCAAATATTCAGATATGTTTACTTTTAATAAGAGGAGTACTTTGAAACAATATTCTAAACTTGAACACGTCGCTTGAAGCGATTGCTTGAAACCGATTGAAACTCGCTTGAAAAGATGTGGAAGAGGTAACTGAATAAGTTTAAATTGTAGTACAATAGTATAAGAAGTACTATGTGAGCTGAAAGAGATGTGAAGCCGTTTTGAATGCTTCGCATTCAGTTGAATGGGGAAATTTTAAATGAAAATTGAAAAAATGTGCTTAAGTAAGGTTGAATATTTTGAAAAGTATGAAATATATGAATATGCTGTTAAAACCCCTGAAAGCATACATCAAGGGGAACACTATGAAGTTGGTTTGAAGTTTCTACCTTGAAGCATGTGGAAGTAAGCAGGTTTCAAATCTTGGAAAATTTGAAAAATTTGAAAACAGCTGAAATTGCCCTTTAATTTTCTCTGAAAGTATGAAAGCTAGAAAAAATCTGAATCTGCTGGAAGTAGTTGAAGGTGGGGTGAATGTTTTAAAAGTGGAATGAGAGTTCTAAGTGAAAGTATGAAGGAGTAGGAAGAGCTGAAAGACTGGAAATTTTGAAGAATTTGAAAACCACTGAAATTGCCCTTTAAATTTCTCTGAAAATATGAAAGCTAGAAAAAGTCTGAATCCGTTGGAAATAGTTGAAGGTTGGATGAATATTTGAAAAGTGGAAGGAGAGTTCTAAGTGAAATTATGAAGGAATGGGAAGAGCTGAAAGATTGGAAATTTTGAAAAAAGTGGAAAAATTGGTTTAAATAAAGTTTAATAATTCAAAAACCATGAATCATGGGAAAATTCTGTTGACACCCCCTAGAGAGGTAGTCAAGCTGAACATGCTGAAGTTGGTTTGAAGTTTCTATCTCAAAGCGTGTAGGACTAGATAGGTTTCAAAAAATTGGAAATTTTGAAGAATTTGAAAACCGCTGAAATTGCCCTTTAATTTTCTCCGAAAGTATGAAAGTTAGAAAAAATTGGAATCCGTTGGGAATAGTTGAAGGTCGGATGAATATTTGAAAAGGAATGAGAGTTCTAAGTGAAAGCATGAAGGAGTGGGAAGAGCTGAAAGATTGGAAATTTTGAAGAATTTTCTCATTCATTTTGAATGGGAAAATTTTGGGAAGAAATGTGGAATATTCCGGAAATTTTGAAAGTGATGAAAATTTGGTTTGAAGTCCACCCATGTCTGAAGGAGCATGAATGACTGGAAGTTGGTTTGAAGTTTCTAGGTTGAAGTATGTGGAAGTAGTTGAACGCCGAAAAATGGGTNGCAATCACCCCAATAAATCAATTAGAATGCTTGCATTCTAATCTCTCTCTCTCTCTCTCTCTCTCCCTCTCTCTCTCTGTATATATATATATATATATATCCCTTTCTTGGCAAACTGGTCATTTTTGTCTGTAGTAGATTTGTTAAAACTTTATTTGGAAAGCACGGTGCTGATGTTCAACAATCCGATCACAGATTTGGAGCATTCAAACCAGCATTAAAACATCATTACAACACATTTGGAGCATTAAAATCAGACACAGTTTATCAGCTATTTCCCATCAGGCCCTGTAGCAGTACTTCTATACATTTCCCTGCGAAACATTAAACATGATGGTCATATTTCTCTGTCATTAAAAGTGATGCTGCAATGTTTTTACACTTGAAACTCAAGTGGGTCTTTCTGCACATGTAGCATTAGCAGATGGCTAATCCATTGTGATCCCAGCTGTGAAGGTGTGACATCAATATACACTCACAGGCTGCATAAGGTCAGCCTGGTACAGAAACTATCTCAGCTTCCTCCAAATGAAAGAGGAGAAGAAGCATTACTGTTGAAACACAATCTATAGGTCTAATCTATATAGATTGCATATACAGTCAGTGATCACAGCAAGAAAAAAACTCTATTACCTGTGTCGTAGTGTAATGTTTTAATGGAGCGTGCAAAAAGGCAGTTGTCAGGGTCCACTCTAGCTTTGAGTACAATAAAGCCAAACCAAATTTAGCAAAACTGTAACAAACTCACTTTTTAAACCATGATGATTTTTTTTTTTTTTTTTTNCATTTTTTGCCCTATAGTCAGACCTGGCTACTTTGAAAGTTTTGTGCAAAAAGAAAGGCTACAAATGCAATTCCACAGGAAAACAATCAATGGAAATAAAGTGGCTGAAGCAATATTCAGGGCAAACGTAGAGAAATGTGTTTGGTTGTATTGATATAGCAAACATCGACAGTTTCAGTTTGACTGTGTACAAAACGGGTAAAAAACGATTTAGAACACAAGACAGGAAAAACTACAGTTCCATGGCGGAAACAAGATCTCCAGGTCGAAAAGCACTGCAGAGCATTTGAATGGCTTTTCCTCACTCAAAAAAGTCACTCAGATAATCAGTGAATAAAATGTTTGAGTTCATATTATACAGCAAACCAAACCCAAACGTGCCAGAGCAGTATAAAACTTCATGGATGCAGTTTTGTCCTCTTCTGGTATTATTAGGAGTTGGCATCATAAAGTAACTTTTATTACATACAACAATACTGAAGTTATTTATTTATTTTAATGTATTATTTACTCTTGAATATAGGTGCTTTCAAATTTGGGGTTAGTAGTTTCTTTTTTTTTTTTTTTTTTTTTTNTTTTTTTTTTTTTTTTTTTGATAAGGTAAAGGGCATCACAACTATCATCATTATATAAATTTAGAGAACCTAAATTTTATGTCTGTTTATGTGATAAACAGACAAGAAAACCACTGAATGAATGAATGAATGAATGAAATAACCGTGCGTCCTCCTGTAAATGCTCCAATGTGTTTGGATTATTACAAAAAAATTATCATAATGTGATTTGTTATTGGGCTGTAGTATTTGCCTTCTTACCATTAAAGGACCATACCACCCATTTTGCATGTTTGAGCCTAATATATTCATTTTTCATACACGTAACATTACTGACAATCATTTCCCAAAGCATGCTACTGGAACGGTGAATTAAAAATGTTTTTCCTACCTTCCAGACCTCCACTGGTTTCAGTTCATTCTGCTATTAAAATGAACTTGTTGATACTTGAAATGTTCTTGGGATAGGTAATCCATCATCACCAACAAGACGTGTATTCAGGTTTTTTTTAGAAGTTATGTAATTTTAGTGTTTAAATGCAATAAAAAGCATGGAGTGAATGTATGCCTCCACCGGGGAATATAGTCCCAAAAGAAGACCTGCGTTTATGGAAAAATTTAAAGGACCGTGACTTCATAAGGCTGTGTAACTATTAGCAGGAGAAACATGGATTTTTAAGGTGGGTGTATCGATTGAATATTTGATTTTGAAAGACTAAGATTTTGCAAAATATCAGGAAAACTGAAATACGATTTTATCCTTTAAGAAATGATTATCAGTAACGTAACATGTATGAAAATTGAATATATTAGGCTCAAACATGCAAAATGGATGGTATGGTCCTTTAAGGATGAAATATGTGGAGTATTGGAGAAAGGTCTGTTAAATTTCTTTGTACAGTATTTCTGATATGAAGCCAAGATAACATGAGCAGATGAGATAATCATGACTTTGAATGCAGCGTCAGAGGCTGCTTGTCCAATAGAGGGCGCTGTTCCAATTCCTCATCCAGAAACCAAACATACACAAACATGGCGATGCCACAGACGGGAAAGATGCAGTCCTGTCTTCGGTCTTCGTTATATTTGTTATTCCTCTGTGTTGTTGGAATAAATTCATCGACTCTTCGTCTTCACCCGGAGCAGCGGTACACGTTGCCGCAGAACAGAGGCTTTTTCACGGTAAACGCGGATGAGGATTCACCAGACGAGGGCGGAGGAGGCGCCGCGGCTGGTGCGCAGCGTCCTGCCGTTGATACTGCCACTCAACGCGGCCCGGAGGAAGACGCCTTTCCGCCGCATCGAAGCCGCCGGAGTGCCGGTGAATTAACCATGCCAAAGGTGTACGGAAAGGTAATGCAGCTCCTGTCAGCGTTGCTGTTTCTCAGACGTGTTCCCGCGGCTCTTCCTCGCAGCAGACGGTCCTTTGCTGGCGAAGATGCCCGGAGAAATTATGCAAGTCCTCTGTTTTAAATGCAGACATTTTATACCTTTGACACATGAAGCAGCGGTTAGCCTGCCTGTGTTCGCTGTCACACGGACAGAAAGCGACGAGAACGCCGTCATAACAACCACCAAACACACACCAACCAATACAAGAGTAATGAAGGTGTGTGTTCACCGGTGTTTCTGCGTACACGACCAGCGAACATGTATTTAAACTAGTGAACATGTCTTTAAACCTGTGAACATGTCTTTAATTAAATCAGGGAACACGTCTTTAAACCAGTGAACATGTCTTTAAACCAGTGAACATGTCTTTAAATAAACCAGTGAACATGTCTTTAATTAAATCAGGGAACACGTCTTTAATTAAATCAGGGAACACGTCTTTAATTAAATCAGGGAACACGTCTTTAAACCAGTGAACGCATCTTTAAATCAGTGAACATGTCTTTAAATAAACCAGTGAACATGTCTTTAATTAAATCAGGGAACACGTCTTTAATTAAATCAGGGAACACGTCTTTAATTAAATCAGGGAACACGTCTTTAAACCAGTGAACGCATCTTTAAATCAGTGAACATGTCTTTAAATAAACCAGTGAACATGTCTTTAATTAAATCAGTGAACATGTCTTTAAATAAACCAGTGAACATGTCTTTAATTAAATCAGTGATCATGTCTTTAATTAAATCAGGGAACACGTCTTTAAACCAGTGAACGCATCTTTAAATCAGTGAACATGTCTTTAAATAAACCAGTGAACATGTCTTTAATTAAATCAGTGAACACGTCTTTAAATAAACCAGTGAACATCTCTTTAAACCAGTGAACATGTCTTTAATTAAATCAGTGAACACATCTTTAAACCAGTGAACACGTCTTTAAATAAACCAGTGAACATCTCTTTAAACCAGTGAACATGTCTTTAATTAAATCAGTGAACACGTCTTTAAACCAGTGAACACGTCTTTAAATAAACCAGTGAACATCTCTTTAAACCAGTGAACGCGTCTTTAATTAAATCAGTGAACACGTCTTTAAATAAACCAGTGAACACGTCTTTAAATAAACCAGTGAACACATCTTTAAATAAACCAGTGAACATGTCTTTAAACCAGTGAACATGTCTAATTAAATCAGTGAACATGTCTTTAAACCAGTGAACACGTCTTTAAATAAACCAGTGAACACGTCTTTAAATAAACCAGTGAACATGTCTTTAAACCAGTGAACATGTCTTTAATTAAATCAGTGAACACGTCTTTAAATAAACCAGTGAACATCTCTTTAAACCAGTGAACATGTCTTTAATTAAATCAGTGAACACGTCTTTAAATAAACCAGTGAACATCTCTTTAAACCAGTGAACATGTCTTTAATTAAATCAGTGAACACGTCTTTAAATAAACCAGTGAACATCTCTTTAAACCAGTGAACATGTCTTTAATTAAATCAGTGAACACGTCTTTAAATAAACCAGTGAACATCTCTTTAAACCAGTGAACATGTCTTTAATTAAATCAGTGAACACGTCTTTAAATAAACCAGTGAACACGTCTTTAAACCAGTGAACATGTCTTTAATTAAATCAGTGAACACGTCTTTAAATAAACCAGTGAACACGTCTTTAAACCAGTGAACACGTCTTTAAATAAACCAGTGAACACGTCTTTAAATAAACCAGTGAACATGTCTTTAAACCAGTGAACATGTCTTTAATTAAATCAGTGAACATGTCTTTAAACCAGTGAACACGTCTTTAATTAAATCAGTGAACACGTCTTTAAATAAACCAGTGAACACGTCTTTAAACCAGTGAACATGTCTTTAATTAAATCAGTGAACACGTCTTTAAATAAACCAGTGAACACGTCTTTAAACCAGTGAACACGTCTTTAAATAAACCAGTGAACACGTCTTTAAACCAGTGAACACATCTTTAAATAAACCAGTGAACACGCCTTTAAATAAACCAGTGAACATGTCTTTAAACCAGTGAACACGTCTTTAAACCAGTGAACACGTCTTTAAATAAACCAGTGAACATGTCTTTAAACCAGTGAACACGTCTTTAAACCAGTGAACACGTCTTTAAATAAACCAGTGAACATGTCTTTAATTAAATCAGTGAACATGTCTTTAAACCAGTGAACATGTCTTTAATTAAATCAGTGAACCCATCTTTAAATAAACCAGTGAACATGTCTTTAAACCAGTGAACATGTCTTTAATTAAACCAGTGAACACGTCTTTAAACCAGTGAACACCGGCATGGACTTAGAAAGGCTGTGCAGCGTTTCTTTTTTTTGCTGTTGTTTTTTCCTTTTTTTTCTTTTCTTTTTTCTTCTTTCTGTGCAGCGTTTCTAAAGTTTAAATGTGAGGTAACAGATGCCGTGGAAGTTACAAGGAACCTTCGCATTTCTTATGACGTTCAGTATTTCTGCTACCAGATACGCATGTGCCGATACACACGGAACGTAAAGCTGTCCATGATTCGGAATGGTTTGTTGTGACATTCTCCATGCATGATAACAGGACGTGTTCTGCGTTAACGTGATGCCAGGTGAGGCACAGATGCTTCAGGTACAAACTGTCTCGGAATATGGTGTGACACGTTCTCTTATTGCATTCAACAAGAAAAGTCTGTAGAAATGCACTGACAACTCTGTTCATCAGCCAGATTCACTTACACGCATTAACTTACATCACATGTTCCATACCCACCAGAACATGACATCATCCACCTGTCTCTTCATTTAAAACAGCAGCACAGGTGGTGCGACCAAGGGTTAGGGTTAGCAAACTAGTCTCAAGTCAAGACAGGCAAGTAACAAGTCATTATTGACAAGCCATGACTTGAGACTTACCGGTGACTTTCACAACTAAAGACGTGGTAATTCTGCTGTTAATTAACTGATATAGTGTATTCTGGAAACATCTTAATGATCAGGGAGACATTTATCTTGTTTTGCATATGTAAGGTGTCAGACGTGACACCAAACAGCAGTTCAGCGTGGATTCTCTGCGCACACTCCAGAAACATGTCGCTGAATTAATTCTGACCAGGTTTTCTCAGCAAATATTTTCCTCTTGATTTGTATTTGAGCTAGTCCAGTCCCAATCTTGTGTAAATAAATGCACTATTGGTGCAGTTCCTGTTAGATGAACCAGTGCTAGGTTTGGTAATTCATCGCTTTGTCTCATTTAAAGGACCATACCACTCATTTTGCATGTTTCAGCCTAATATATTCAATTTTCATACATGTTATGTTACTGACAATCATTTCCCAAAGGATAAAACCGTATTTCAGCTTTCCTGATATTTTGAAATCTCTTAATCTTTCAAAATCAAATATTCAAGTGATACACCCACCTTAAAAATCCATGTTTCTCCTGCTAATAGTTACACAGCCTTATGAAGTCATGGTCCTTTAAATTTTTCCATAAACACAGGTCTTCTTTTGGGACTATATTCCCCGGTGGAGGCATACATTCACTCCACGCTTTTTATTGAGCTTAAACACTAAAATTACATAACTTCTAAAAAAACCTGAATACACGTCTTGTTGGTGATGATGGATTACCTATCCCAAGAACGTTTACAGTATCAACAAGTTGATTTTAATAGCAGAATGAACTGAAACCAATGGAGGTCGGGAAGGTAGGAAAAACATTTTTAATTCACCGTTCCAGTAGTATGTCCAGTATATCCAGTAGTAGTACTCAAACATGCAAAATGGGTGGTATGGTCCTTTAATGGGTAGTTCTTTCTGCAGAGCAGAAGTCAGGTGTTCAGCGTAGGTATGTATGATGGTTATGAGTAGTGGTGCTGTCATTATCATTCTAAAGGAATTCTGTCCAGTAGTTTGACACTGTGCGTGGTACTATTGCACTATTATAGCTTCCAGGCATTAAAGGTCTTGAACATAAACAGCAGCCAAACGGAAGACATGTAGTGAGGTATCTCAGATCCAAACTGCAGCATTATCAGTGAGACACGACCGCCAGCAAAAACCTGGCAGGAGGAGAAAGAGCGAGTTGGTTGGTGACGCAGTGAAAGTTACAGAGAACTGAACCTCACCACAAACACAAATCAACAGCAAACCAAAGAACAGAGGGAGCTGTTTGAGTGTCTCTGAGGCAAAATACAACACAACTGTTTCTGCCCCATAGACAAGCTACTAACTATGATTTTCTACCATCAGAAGCAGATGCAGCACTTTATATGAAAAAGAAATACTGAAATTAACAACAGGTTTGATGCCGTTATTATATACAATCCATATTACTATGTAGTAGGGCTGGATGATATAAACAATATAAAGTCGCATTGTGAAATAAAAAGAAATATTCGATATAAAAATCAGGACATTAATATAAAGTTGATAGAAAATAGGGTTTGAATACAGTGAGTTAATGATGGCTCAAACAGCCAATAGCATGTAGAACTGGAACAAACTAGCCAATCAGGTGGCAGTGTCATAATAAAGCCCACCCGCTTCCTCAAAGCATCATTTAGCTAAACGGTGAACACGCCGTAGCCCGTGTGGTGATATGTGAGCAAAAGTCAGACAAAGATGTCGGAAAGTGATGAAACTCCAGAGGAGAAAAACATTATTAATGTTAATGAAGAAAGTAAAGCTCAGCAGCGTTCCTGTCCCAGAGAAAGCTGTGTGTATGTGGGTAAGCTGTGGATCAGAAGGTAAAAAAATCATTCTGGTTATTTAAAGTCTGACACCAAACACAGCGGCCACGTTCACTGTGACATTAGCTGTCAAAGCACAGCTGTACAGCAAACTTATTATACCGTCTGACACGCGACCATCCAGTGGAGCACACACGCTGTTTATTTAATTTGGAATTTTTCAGTTCATACAACTGTTAGTTATTTTTTACGTTGAGAACATGCATAAAGAAAATATTCAAATAAATCTTAAGTTCAAGCGACTTGAAATGCAGCAGAATCTTTGCCATGATTTATATCATGATATATGTCAATATCGACCAATATAAAAAATATACCTTGATTAAAAAAAAATTTCATATCGTCCATCCCTACTATGTACACAGTTTGACTGATATTCAGTTAAGGGTCGTAATGTTTGGATAATTCCTGAAGCATTTTTGCATACTACATTCATTTGAGCTCAGTAGTTAGCTTACACCTTTCCTTACAAGAATCTATGACTTGTACAACGTGCATCAGTCTTTCTTTCCTCCTCAAAACTCAATCAGCTCTCATGTTCAGTTCAAAGTACAGCAGATGTATAGAGAGTTTCATTCAAGCTCTCGTCAGCATCTGATATGTAGCCGTTGCCATGGAAAACAATACTGTCAGAAAGGAAGCAGCAAAGAGTGAAACTAAGGAGAAAAGAGAAGAAAATCACGCTAGGGCGAAAACCATAGAGTGCTTAGAGCTGGGAAAGGAAATTATAGACTGCTGGTATCAAGCTGAATGGGGCTTCCTCGTATGATGACACCCACAGGAGTGTGATGAGGATCACATTTCCGTGTTGTGAGATATGTTTCCATGTTGTAAGATACATTTCCATGTTGCGAGACACGTTTCCACGTTATGAGACATGTAACCGGTGGGACGTGCTGTTAAACGCTGTTAAATGCTGTTAAATACTGCTAAACGCTGTTAGATGCTGTTAAACACACTTTTTGATGCCTTAGTTTGTTTTCTTCAGAAATCTCTTTTACATTCAGTAAAATGAGCTAAATTTCTCTCTCCACATACTGTACGTTATACTGAATGACACTGTATGTATTTTAAAACATTTTAGGAAAGTTTGAAAGTAAAGGTGCTCTGCAGGCTGTGCTTGTTGATGCAGAGCTGTACAGCTGTCAGACATGAATGATTTTCATATGAAAGCTGTATCATACTGTATATTATATATAAATATGACAGATGCTCAGTCAGAAAGAACTCTGATCAGGACCTGGCTAACAATTACTGATCAGGACTTCCGTGCTATTGCTTTGCATACTTGAATATGGAGGCTGACAGTCGCTGTGCTCTGGCAGCGTTTCAGTGTGGCGGTCTCTTGATGAGAGAGTTTACAGCTTTCTGTGGCTCTTCAGGCTCTTTAGGTGGTGTGAATGTGATAAAAAGCTTCCATCAAACTCATGCACAGACGGCATCTGCCCAGTTTTTACTGCTGCTCTTTGACACCGTTCAGGAAATGTGGCTGCCTGTATGTACTTGTTAATGCAATATTTAATAATCTGCATTCTGTGAATTGATCTCTTCTGGCCCACTTTGTTCTTTTATGACGTGGTGAAGGGCGTTTTGTCTGAATGAGTATGTTTCAGAGAAGTACTGGGACAGAGACTCGGTGAAAACTCTTCCTTCGGCTTTGGTTGATTTAAAACCTGCAGATTTTTGGCAAAATGCCAATACTGCTGCATTAAAGGACCATACCGGCCATTTTGCATGTTTGAGTCTAATATGTTCAATTTTCATACACGTAAGGTTACTGACAATCATTTCTCAAAGCATACTACTGGAACAGTGAATTAAAAATGTTTTTCCTACCTTCCAGACCATCATCAGTTTCGGTTCATTCTGGTATTAAAATCAACTTGTTGATACTTGAAACGTTCTTAGGATAGGTAATCCATCATCACCAACAAGACATGTATTCAGGTTTGTTTTAGAAGTTTTGTCATTTTAGTTTTAAGCTCAATAAAAAGCGTGGAGTGAATGTATGCCTCCACCGGGGAATATAGTCCCAAAAGAAGACCTGCGTTTATGGAAAAATTTAAAGGACCGTGACTTCATAAGGCTGTGTAACTATTAGCAGGAGAAACATGGATTTTTAAGGTGGGTGTATCACTTGAATATTTGATTTTGAAAGATTAAGAGATTTAGCAAAATATCAGGAAAGCTGAAATACGGTTTTATCCTTTGGGAAATGATTGTCAGTAATGTAACATGTATGAAAATTGAACATATGAGGCTCAAACATGCAAAACAGTGGGTATGGTCCTTTAAAAGGCAGTTCTGCTTAATGTGTTTTTCACGCTGGTCTCTGCATAAAGCTCTCATGAAGGTCTGGAGGTTCAGTATGCTGAGTGTGGAAGTCATGCAGCTCCTTCAGCTGCTGCACTTGATGTTCTCAGGTTGTGTTGCTGCTGTTTCTAATTTCCTGACGTCACGGTTCACCTTTAATTATCACACGCTTGCACGAGTACAAAGTGTAAATAAACAATAGGAAGACACAAATTTCTATATGCTGAAATGTGTTTCTATTTTGGCAAAATTTGATTTTCTTGTAAATATTACATTTAACATTTAATTTCATAAACATTTATTACTAATCACCAAAATATATGTATAAATTAACCTCTGCTTTAATATATTCTGATTATATATGTATACGTGCATGATATTGCACACAGTATGTACATGCATGTTAAAGCTTTGATTATACTGATTAAAGAAATAAAATGTTTTTTCAAACATCATATAAACATCATAATTACATGAGTATTAATAGTAGTGACGAGTAACAGGCCCAGATTATGGAACATCAACGTAATAATCTCATCACCTCACCTGGTGATTTCTGCTTAAACTCAGATTATTCAGCAAACCTCAGATTTCTCTTCATTCTGAGGGTTTATATGAGTTCCTCACATTTCTACCTTAAATGGAGTTCATACAAATAATCAGAGTGTTTAGTACATGAAAACATGCGACAGGAGGAATTCATCCTGGCAGGGGTTAACGTGTGTGTGTGTGTGTGTGAGGACTGAAGCCTCTTCTAGTCCTCACAGGAAAAATATCTTCATGTTTGTTAGAGTTTGTAAAGTTGCTGTGAAGATGCTTCAAGCTGCGTTAAGCAATTTTAACACGCCTGTCATTCAAACCTATTAAAGGACCAGACCGGTGATTTTTACATGTTTGGGCCCAATAAATACAACCCACATGCACGTTATGTTACTGACAACAATTTTCCAAAACATAAAATAGTTCCTGTTATTTTTGCCAAATTCCCTACTCTTTCAAAATCACGTTAAGCGATACATGCACCTTAAAATGTAACGTTTCACCTGCTAACACGTACGTGTGAATGTAGAAGAGATGGTTGATTTTAATTTCTTGATAAAAGCAGTTTTCTCCTGGGACTATATTTCCTGGTGGAGCCATACATTTTCTTCTGTGGCGCTCCTTGTTGGATCAGCTAAATTAAGTAATTTTCACAAAAAAACAGGCACAGTTTGGTTCACTGTGATGGATTCTTTATCTCAGCATGTTTTTTGACTTTAATAGCGTACTGGGATGAACTAAAACCAATACCAGTCTAAACATGCATGCAGGTTGTTTTTTTGGGCTCAAACATGCAAAATGATGGGTATGCTCCTTTAATCATTTAGCAAGGCTTGCTGCATAATTTTCACCTCACACATTCAGGTCCAGCGACAGAAATGCGTCAGCCTGTCTGGTTTTGCGTTGAAGCAGCACGTTTGTTGAGTAACAGGAAGCAGCTTCGTGAGGTTTGTACATGCATGACGGTCTGTGTGTCTTGTTTGTGGTGTTATCTGTGAAGAGGAAGCAGAAAAACACACACACTTCACTTTCTGTCACTTCAGGCTAACCTGGAATACAACCCAAATTGGGAGGTCCACAAAATTAAGTGTGTGTGTGTGTGTGTGTGTGTGTTCGTTGCCTGCCAGCCCTGCAGAGATGATGTCATCATTTCAGACTGGCTGTGCTGCCGATACTCTGCTGGCCACCGTGTTCCTCCTGCCTGCCCGCTGAATAACGGTGTGTGTGTGTGTGTGTGTGTGTGTGTGTGTGGAGTGGGGGTGGGATACCCAAGTGGATTGTTGTTCCATTCTCCTTGGTCGTAACAGACAGAGCTGAACTCTCCTTACTATAAGCTGAAAGTGTCAGCAGGAAGTAGAGGAATGCAGCCTGTCATCATGCAGCCTGTAATTATTGGTTATTCAAAGCAAAATGTAGGTTCAAAATCTTACTCTGAAAACATTTAATTGTTTCTCAAAACAAGTGGAACAATGTACCAGTAAGATGAGATCATCTCAGTTGTTTTCAAAGCATTTTCGAGAACCTTCCAGAAATGCATCTAACTATAACGACAGCAATCTCTGTCTGTGCAGTGTTTCCCATACACAGGCTTTACCTGGGTGGTCCGTCCAGTAGATGAAGACCCGCCTAGGTATCACAGGACGACCCAGCCTTAAAAACAATACAGCTGTGACACTGCTGTCACACACACACTGATGCGCGCACACGCAGCGAGAAGATGAACCGCGACATTTATGTTTCATTTCAACACACATTAATCAGCATCCAACTATAAAGGCAGAAATCTCTGTCTGTAGCACCAACATCTCTAGAACCTTTCATGTATGAAGCTGATATTCGACGGGTTTATTGCTCAGGACCAGTGGCGGGCCATGTATTTTACACCTAGGCCTTCAGAGCGATCCTCCCACAATTAAACCACCTTCTAATAACCTCATCATGACACTAGGGCTATATGCTGCTGTTATTAGACATAACCAGCCCGTATTCACAGTGACAGTAACCTTTATCAAGTGGAATAAAGTGATTTAACACGAGGATCAACACCTATGACAGTTACAACACACTAACTGCAGAGACATGAATAGGATGTAGCATTATTACGCATTATGACAGGATGCTGCATCACATATAAACATGGCATAGCCTAAATCAGTGTCATTACCAAAGAAACAAGAACAAACTCACAACAACCATCACATTTACTCATACGACCAGCAAGTAAGCAAAAATGCTGTAAAACACAAATAACACAATCAGATTCAACAGGCTTCTCCACAGATTCCAGCTACATAAAAATCCATCAGACTTACCAAAGCTGCTCATCATCTGAAGACAAAGTCCATCCTCCTTTCTGTCTTTAGAAAGAGTTTAACCACACGGCTGTACAGTACATCAGTGAGTTTCAGTTTCAAAATGTGAAAAAAGGCGTTTTAAATCCATTTCTTCTCCTCCTTCAGCCATTGTGTGTTAAAAAAACAACAGGACTAAATAAAAATCTAAACAAAAAATCTAAAACACTACATATAAAAATCTAAACGTTAAAGAAAGTTTAAATAAACATTAATGCTACATTACGTGCTAGCTAGGTTTACTTGAGTTAGCTAAGCTAACCGGCTCTCTTCTTCTTCTGATGAATTTCTGGCAGGCTGTTTAGCTGTTAGCATAGTGCTGTATGATGATGTAGGCCAAGGCCAGCTAGAAGGCCCTGACGTGTAAAAGAATACACCCAACATGGCAAACNATGATGTAGGCCAAGGCCAGCTAGAAGGCCCTGACGTGTAAAAGAATACACCCAACATGGCAAACTAAATCTGACTGGTTAAAATATGTGACAATCAACAACATCATCCCATTTGCTTGAATAGCAGAGGAGATTCACTGAGATTCTGAAGGCCTCAGGCTAGATTTTTTTACCCGGAGACAGCACAGGGGGAAAATCTGATTGGATAAAAGCTCTAATTTCTATGAGCTGCACTGGAAGCAGCGAAACTGAGGGAGAGAGTAGCGATGAAATGATGTTAATAACAAAACTGATGGGAACAAAATTTGTAAAATACATATAGCATTAATTAAAATATATATTAAATTATAAAAACATAATTTAATGATTCTGACAATCTGTAGGCCAGCAGAGAAGGCCTTGCTGGCCCTGACCACACACCACTGCTCAGGACCCAAAGACATGCAGTGTCACATGTGAAGTTGTTTGGATGAAAAATCTCTGTCTGTGCAGTGTTTCCCCTATATATCTACCTGGGCGGGTCGCCCAGGTAGATGAAGACCCACCTAGATAGATGTAAACCCACCCAGATAGATTGTAAGATAAAATCTGAGTCGCGGGATGGAACGTAGATCCAGCCTTAAAAAAATACAACTGTGACACTGCTGACACACATAAACACATACTGACACACACATACGGACACACACGCACACACAGCGAGAAGATGAACTACGACATGAATATTTCTATTTTTGTATGTGTATATTTCTATTTGAATAGGATCATGTCGGGGGAGGAGGGGAGTTTAGATAAGCGGTTCTCAAATTGAGCTGTGCTGATAAAAAGTAGTCCGAGTGGCAGGATACACTCTGCTCCGTGGGCACCAATGGCAAGCTGCGGCGCACAACATGGCACTGCACTAGTGTTTTTTAATAGTTTTTTTTTTTTTTTTTTTTTTTTTTGCATTAACCTTTCTCTGTGGAGTGGAATTTAGAGGTCCTGAACTGCCGACATTGTATTTTCATGGTGTGGTTTGTACTTGACTCTGACTTGCTGACTGACATTTGTTTGTTTTAGTGTGTGTGTGTGTGAGTGTGAGTGTGAGAGAGAGAGAGAGAGAGAGAGAGAGAGCGAGAGAGAGAGAGAGAGAGTGTGAGGTTAACATGAAGTATAAATATGGCATTAGACAGCCAAGCTAACAGGAAGCACTGAAATACGTCATCGTCTTGATAATGTTCATCAAATGTTCAGGTGATACATTCCACCTTAAAATACAGCGTTTCACCTTCTAACACTTTTACACGATTGTAGAAGACACAACCATTTTAATTTCTTGATAAAAGCTGTCTTTTCCTGAGACTATATTTGCTGGCGGAGACATACATCGTCTTCTGTGCAGCTCTGTGTTGGATCAGTTAAATAGTTACTTCAACAAAAAAAAACCCTAATACATGTGTGTCTGTGATGGATTATTTATCTAAAGCGTGTTTCAAGTCTTTATAAGTTGATTTTTATATCATCTGGAATGAATTGAAACCAATGACAGTCTGGAAGGTAGGAAAAACAATCTAAAATTTACCGCTAAAGTAGCATATTTTGTGGAATGGTTGTCAGTAACATAACATGTACTGTATGTTGATTGTACATTTTGGGCTCAAACATGCACAATCGCTGGTATGGTCCTTTAACTTGCCTAAACCTCCAGCTAACCTGCATTGATTAATACAGTATGCTCAGCGAATATTGGACAGTTATATTATGGGATGTACAAGGGAGACGTGCAGAACTGTGGCAACTACAGAGGAATAAAGTTGATGAGCCACACAATGAAGTTATGGGAAAGAGTAGTGGAAGCTAGACTAAGGGCAGAAGTCAGCATTTCTGAGCAGCAGTATGGTTTCATGCCAAGGAAGAGTACTACAGATGCAGTATTTGCTTTGAGGATGTTGATAGAGAAGTACAGAGAAGGTCAGAGGGAGCTGCATTGTGCCTTTGTAGATCTAGAGAAAGCATATGACAGGGTGCCGAGAGAGGAACTGTGGTGTTGTATGAGGAAGTCTGGAGTGGCAGAGAAGTATGTTAGAGTGGTGCAGGACATGTATGAGAGCTGTAAGACAGTGGTGAGGTGTGCCGTAGGTGTGACAGAGGAGTTCAAGGTGGAAGTGGGACTACACCAAGGATCAGCTCTGAGCCCCTTCTTGTTTGCTGTAGTGATGGACAGGCTGACAGATGAGGTTAGACAAGAATCCCCTTGGACTATGATGTTTGCAGATGACATTGTGATCTGTAGTGAGAGCAGGGAGCAGGTGGAGGAAAACCTAGAGAGGTGGAGATATGCCCTGGAAAGGAGAGGAATGAAGGTTAGCCGCAGCAAGACAGAATACATGGCTGTGAATGAGAGGGACTCAAGTGGAATGGTGAGGTTACAGGGAATAGAGATAAAGAAGGTGGAGGATTTTAAGTACTTAGGGTCCACAGTCCAGAGCAATGGAGAGTGTGGAAAAGAGGTGAAGAAACGTGTGCAAGCAGGTTGGAATGGGTGGAGAAAAGTGTCAGGTGTGATGTGTGACAAAAGAGTCTCGGCAAGAATGAAAGGAAAGGTGTACAAAACGGTGGTGAGACCAGCGATGTTGTATGGCTTAGAGACAGTGGCACTGAGGAAAAGACAGGAGGCAGAGCTAGAGGTAGCAGAGACTAAAATGCTGAGGTTCTCTTTGGGAGTGACGAGGATGGATAGGATCAGGAACGAGTACATCAGAGGGACAGCGCATGTTAGATGTTTTGGAGATAAAGTCAGAGAGGCCAGACTGAGATGGTTTGGACATGTACAGAGGAGGGATAGTGAACATATCGGTAGAAGGATGCTGAGGTTGGAACTGCCAGGCAGGAGGCCTAGAGGAAGACCAAAGAGGAGATTTATGGATGTAGTGAAAGAGGACATGAAGTTAGTTGGTGTGAGAGAAGAGGAGGCAGAGGATAGGGTTAGATGGAGGCAGATGATTCGCTGTGGTGACCCCTGAAGGGAAAGCCGAAAGGAAAAGAAGAAGAAGAAGAAGAAGAAGATATTATGGGATGTATAATGGACCAAACAGATTTCCATGGTGCTGCTTAGCTTTGGCTAATGTGCTGCAGAACAGTTCATAATCACGTGCAGCAGTCCGGTGTGGCACTAGTAAAATGCTGTTTAACGGTTAGAAAACCAGTTGAAATCCTGCAGGCGGTTTGTTTGCTTTCAACCACAAATCAGGAATACAGTTTCTGTGCTGCATGTAGCAGCGTGTTGGTGGAAGGAAAAGCTTCACGTCGCTGCTTCAGGTGTTGTTTTGCTTTACAAAACAACGTGTGCCACGTTTAACACCTTTTAAAGAGTCAGGACTATCCCAGTCTTTCCATGCACCCTTCACTCTGACTTGTGTCTGTGCAGCCATTAAGTTAAAAATGTCGAGTAAGCTGTATTTATGGAGCTAGTGGAGCGTCCGTCCAGACCCTGCGTGTTTGGACCGGCCGGACTTTATGGTATGCACCGCAGCCTGCCATCATTTAGTTCTGCACGTCCTTGTGAGCTAGCTTTGTTTGCTGTATAGGGTCGGCTTGAGACCGTGCCACTGGACTGGCGCATATACTGCCACGCCCGGAGCGTATCCTGCCGCCCGGACTACTTTATACCGTCACAGCTCAATTCAAGAACCACTCATCCAAACAACTTCACATGTGATGCTGCACGTCCTGATCAATAAAGCGCTGAATATCAGCTTCATACATGCCGGGTTCCAGAGATGCTGATGCCACAGACAGAGATTCTGTCTTTATAGGAAGACATACGTAACTGTTGCTTATGACAGGAAGTTTGCCAGGTGTGGAAATGGACAGAATGGTGCAGAATGTTTACACTGATTATAAACTGATAGAGCATTAGAATACATTTATTTATAATCTAGGTTTTTTTAGTCAAATGTAGCCCTGTGATAGGCTGGTGACCTGTTCCAGGTGTACCTGTCTCTCATCCAATGGCTGCGCTCCCATGCCCTGAATAGGATACGCAGGTATAGATGATGGATGGATAGATGTTGTCAGTCAGATGTTGATTTCTGCATTTTTCAGTCTGATTATGGTGTTATTGCCATAATCTGATTAGAATCAAAGTATTAAGGTGTGTGTAAGTGATCCGTGGTTAACCAATGGTGTGTTTAAATTGCAGGTTGCTCCAGATATCACGCTTACTCAGAGCTGATCGAGTTCTGTTCATTTCAGCCGAGCCAGGTGTCACACTTAACACACCTAATGGTTTTAAAAGTGTTGTGGTCTGTTCCCAAATGACCTCTCTGACAGTTTCACCTCTTTTTTCAGACTAAATGAGCATTCAGTTTTGCCGTTCACGCAGACAGATTTCTGCTTAGATAGAATGTACTACTGAACAAAGTAAAGTCTGTTTTAAGGCACATTTAAGAATACTTTAAAGGACCATACCGGCCATTTTGCATGTTTGAGCCTAATATATTCAATTTTCATTCATAACATTACTGACAATCATTTCCCAAAGCATACTACTGGAACGGTGAATTAAAAATGTTTTTCCTACCTTCCAGACCTCCATTGGTTTCAGTTCATTCTGCTATTAAAATCAACTTGTTGATACTGTAAACGTTCTTGGGATAGGTAATCCATCATCACCAACAAGACGTGTATTCAGGTTTTTTTAGAAGTTATGTAATTTTAGTGTTTAAGCTCAATAAAAAGCGTGGAGTGAATGTATGCCTCCACCGGGGAATATAGTCCCAAAAGAAGACCTGCGTTTATGGAAAAATTTAAAGGACCGTGACTTCATAAGGCTGTGTAACTATTAGCAGGAGAAACATGGATTTTTAAGGTGGATGTATCGCTTGAATATTTGATTTTGAAAGATTAAGAGATTTAGCAACAGATCAGGAAAGCTGAAATACAGTTTTATCCTTTGGGAAATGATTGTCAGCAACGTAACATGTATGAAAATTGAATATGTTAGGCTCAAACATGAAAATGGATGGTATGGTCCTTTAATGACTCAGCTTCATGACAGTCCTGTGCTGCTTCAGGTCATAAAGCTGCACTAGAAACTCTTCATAAACTTTCTGCTCGCATCTCTGCAGACTCAGGGAAAATTTATGCATCAGAAATAGTCATTACAAGTTGATTTTATAGGGCTATATCACAGTTTTATCATTTTTTTTTTTTTCTATTTCCTCTCTTTTTAATCGCATCTTTGTGTTCTTTTTGTCTTTATCTAGGACAAGGCATTTTGGTTTTCCAAGCCCTCATTACCTTTCTTTATTGCTTAACGCTCAGTTCCAGAACATTCCCTGTCCTCAACCATTCCATATCACATATTATATGGATAATAATGTTATCCATTGCTGAGAGGTCTTTAATTTTACCTTATTGCTATTTATTTTTTTATTGATGCACAGCTGTTTCTAATATTTCAGACTGTTTGTTTTTTTTTTTTTTTCNTTTTTTTTTTTTTTTCCTTTTATCACCGAGAATATATTTTTTAAAAATTAATTAATCGACTAATTTATTTTTTTAAATTTTATTTCAGTCATTCAAGATTATACAATACGCTACACAAGTCCTGGTTAGTTGTCATATTTCACAAAAACATACCCCATACATACAGCCTTTCCTCTGTGACTGAAAAGGTTTAGGCTGAAGACAAAGCTTATTTTAAGCTGACCATATCATGGTGTTTAAGAATAAACGTGTCTGGTCACCAATTCGTTGTGCCACCTTCACCATAATAAATAAAGTACTACATTTATATGTATACATATATACACATGCATACATACAGTACATATTAAATCACGATTTCAAAACTCAATCATTCACAGAATTTCTTTGTATTTCTTAATTGCATTGATTTTAAACATCCATTTAAATTTTTTTTTTTAGAGTTTTACATAATTTAATTTAATTTTCCATCTTGTTCCGTATATTAACACCGGTCACCGATATACTTCTTTTGTTTCTGTTCTAATTTTTGGAATGTCATTAAATACAAACTCCTCTGAGATTATACTGACTCTTTCCTCCTTTAAACATTTATTTAATATTTATTAGTACAACTTGATTGTGAGCTAGAAACATCATTTGTCCAACATTATAGCTTACAATATCAGAAAATCCTACCATTTGTAGTTTATAAAATAGAGGATTAAAACCAGCGGCCAATCAGACGCTCTGCTGCATCACCTGCAGCGACATACTGATGCATGAAGATTTGACCGTAAGTGAAAATAAAAAGAGGGCATTTTTTGCTTTCTTGTGTTTCACTTCACGGACATTTCCTTGTTTTGAGGGGGTTTCTTTTTTTTNTTTTTTTTTTTTTTTTTTTTTTTGTCCTGACCTGATGTTACCTGGTCTGACTCTGGTCTGAGTTGGATGTTGCTTCTTCCATCTTTACGAGCTTTAGAATCAAACTCATACCCACATCCTTGCTTGATGTCAGCTACTGAGCTGGTCTGAGGTCCAGGTCAGGATGTGTGGACTGTTTGCCTTTGCTCCGTTTCTGTTTTTTCCACTGGCTACCCGCTTCTTTTCTTCCGACTGTGTGACTTTGGAGAGCGCTGCATTGGAAAATGCTGAATGGCGGCAGAATCATCGTCTGCTCAGGTTCTGGTTGTTGTAACTGCACTGTTCATGTGCTCCTGCTGACTTTAACACAAGAAATTCATCATTTGCAACACAATTAGCTGAATTTATTCAAGTAAAATTATAAGCAAAACATTGGTTTGGATTTTTTATTGTTTTCATTTGCCAGAAAAGTTTCCTGATATGCACGTTCCAGAAGTCAGAAATAGAGTAGGGTCTAAACATCTGTCCACTACTAAGAGCTCTTGTTTCATTCTTTATCTTAAACTAATAACAACATTTTATTATATTCTTAAAGGACCATACCATCCATTTTGCATGTTTGAGCCTAATATATTCAGTTTTCATACATGTTACATTACTGACAATCATTTCCCAAAGGATAAAACCGTATTTCAGCTTTCCTGATATTTTGCAAAATCTCTTAATCTTTCAAAATCAAATATTCAAGTGATACACCCACCTTAAAAATCCATGTTTCTCCTGCTAATAGTTACACAGCCTTATGAAGTCACGGTCCTTTAAATTTTTCCATAAACGCAGGTCTTCTTTTGGGACTATATTCCCTGGTGGAGGCATACATTCACTCCACGCTTTTTATTGCACTTAAACACTGCAGTTACATAACTTCTAGAAAAACCTGAATACACGTCTTGTTGGTGATGATGGATTACCTATCCCAAGAATGTTTCAAGTATCAACAAGTTGATTTTAATATCAGAATGAACTGAAACCAATGGAAGTGTGGAAGGTAGGAAAAACATTTTAAATTCACTGTTCCAGTAGTATGCTTTGGGAAATGATTGTCAGTAATGTTACGTGTATGAAAACTGAATATATTAGGCTCAAACATGCAAAATGGGTGGTATGGTCCTTTAAGAAATATCACATATTTCAGCCAAATTAAAACAGTTGATTTCCAGCTGCTGCTGAGTGTTTAGTATCAGTAACAGGTAGCTGATCTGCTGGCTTTGGGCTTTTGACAAGCACTTTTGGTGTATTTTATATTTCAGTGCTCAGCGTTGAAGTCCAGATATAAATCATGCGGCAGCAGGGAACTATTAAGATGGAGATCAGTGTTCCAGTCTGTCAGCTCTGAAGGTCTCAGCGACGAGAAAATTCTCCTCCTTTCTGCTTTGTGAGATGTTTTACTGAAGCCGTTCTGCTCTGTCATGCAGCATGAAAGGTTTGCACGAGATACGCTTTGCTGAGAAGGAATGCTGTGCGTGTGTGTGTGTGTGTGTGTGTGTGTGTGTGTGTGTCAGACAGAAACCTTGGCAGCATCGTGGCCAGTGAAACAGGTCAGTTTGGTCCTACTCCACCCATCCACTCCCCAAGTGATATAAAAAAAATACCAGCATGGCATTCTGAGCAGTGATCATACGTGTTTCCTGGCAGCCTCACAGCAGGGGTGAAGTGCTCATGCATGATGCTCTGTTTTGGGAGCAGAACCAAACCGATGCATCACCATTCATTATGTTCAGTAGTTTTGTCTGTTGGCTCCATTATAATTCAAAAAATAAAACCCAGAGCGCTGTAAGAACAGGTCAGTGAAGGTGTCTGAGAATGCTGCACAGTATAGACTGTCTTTATGCTTCTTATGTCTGATGTAAGCAGCCATATAATATTTGAAGCAGGTATGGCTGGCGTGTGTGTGAAGGTATCAGACGTAGAAAAGACAAATGTTTTCCTTAGAGGTTCTAACACAGAAAGAACTGGAATCACCGTGAACTGACAAAGTTTGTCTTTGCATGAAGAATAATCAGTCCAAGCAGTAAGAATCAGTAGCTGCATTTACATGGACCCTAATATTCGCTAATAATCAGAATAATCGCCCAATCAGAATAAAATCGCCTCATGTAACCGCCTCAATCTGAAGACACTGACCTGATCTGGGCCGNGCCCAATCAGAATAAAATCGCCTCATGTAACCGCCTCAATCTGAAGACACTGACCTGATCTGGGCCGATCAGAAGGAAGTTTCAATCGGGGTTAAACCTTTCATAATCTGTTCAATAGGAAAATATTAGCGCTAATAACCATGTAAAGGCTTAATCTGATAGTTTCTCTCTGAATAAATCAATTCTTTCTGCATGTTTGCTACGTGGGCTAACATTAGCTGATGCTAATGCTGAATTAGAAAGAACAGCAGAAACACAAATCCTGTTCCCAGGACACCATGTGGGTCCGTCTGAAAACTGTGTTAACATGAATGAATGAATGAACGTTAGAATTAAAAACTTCTCCTGTATTTCCAGCAGATTAGACGCTTCACAGCAGGCAGAACCACTTAGTGCATGTTAAAAAGTTCTGTTGTGATGAAATGCTTTGATTAAATGTACATCTTAACAGATCACTTTATTTACTGCCCATGTAAACAGTTAAGGTGGAATCTCTAATCAGAATGATTTCTGCCGGGTTGAAGAAATATTTGTCCATGTAACTGCAGCTACCTGTGGTTTACAACCTGACTTCATTCCTACATGCACGCTAGTTTCATCTCATGACGTGAAGCAGGAACAGGAAGTACCGGAAGTGACTTTCACAAAATTAGCAACCATCTGCAAAAGCCTGTTTTTGATAAGATATGGACGATATTTTAGCACTTGTTTATCAAGCAGATAATGTTATAATATTGCAGTGAGTTATTGTAAATGAAAATCAGCAGAAGTGTACGTCGTTTGCACTTCAAGTTGCAAAACTGCAGTTTGTAGATGCAGAAGTTCAGATAAACGGCTTCTGCTATCAGAAGTTTCCCGTGCTGCTGGTGTGCAGCAGATTTTTTTAGCTTTATATGTCTACCTGGGCTTCAATGACATGAAAATATTGGCGAAGCCTACAGAGTTTCTAAGAAGCTTAAAGGTAATGATAAAAGGATAAATGACAACACGTAATTTGATCCTAAATTAGAACTAAGAGGCTGTTTCTGCGTGTTAGAGCATAAAGTGTGCTACTTGCTTGGTGCATCATTAGTACACATAGTAATTTACAAGGTGCTGCGTTGCACAAGAAGATGACAGGAAGTTAGGTTTGCCTGAGGCTGAACACACACACACATACACACACTGTGGAAGTGGCGGTGGGGCAGATATTCCTCCACTCTGAGACTCTGTGTGATCAGTGATGGATGTGTTATTGAAGAAGCTGCGAGGATCTGCGCTGCATTAAGTCTCCTGCTGCAATTTACTGCAACCTGGCAACACCTCTGGCCTGAATCACAGCTGTGGCTTTTCCTCAGCCGGCCCACGGGAGGCAGGCAGGCAGGCAGGGAGGAGAGGCTAAAGGAAGAGAAGTAGAACTAAGTTGTGTATCAGTGTGTCTGGCCTGATGACAGCAGCTCATAAACGCTCCTTTGTTGAGAGGATAGATGGGAAAAGGCAACGCGTAGCTTCATGTCTTGATGGCGACACACAGTCTCGTCCTGCAGGATGTTGACTTTGCTATTTTCTGGCAAGAAATTAAAAGTCTACAGTTGTGGACTATCATCGATGTGTGATTTCCTCATTTCCCAGAATAACCACCACTTTATAGCATACTGGTGGTTTTGCATGTTTGAGCCCAATAAATACAACCTGCATACATGTTTCATCACTGACAGCCGGTTTCCAGAACATACTACTGGAGCAGTCAATGTTAGAATTGTCTTTCCTATCTTCTAAACTGTCGGTTTCATTCCAATACGATAAAAATCACCTTGTAGATATACTTAAAACATGCTGAGATAAATAATCCATCACAGCAAACCACATACCATTATAATTTTTTTTGCTCCAACATGATGAAAGAAAATGTGACCGACTGTTCTAGTTACATAAGAATTACAGAGAACTCAATCAGCAGCCTATCCTTTTACATTCAGACATACATGTTAGCAGATGAAACATGAAATATTAATGTGTGTGTATCACCACAACATTTGATTTGAAACATTAGATTTGGCAAAATAACAGGGAAAAACACAATATAGTTTTATATTTTATATATATATTTTAACTATACAGGGTGTCCCAAAAAAATGTATACACACTTTGAATGATTATAAATGCAGTGTTTATTAAGATGCATCTAGGTTTTATAATCCAAGTTAAAGAAGAGAAGTGTAGAATCTTTTGAGTTATGGCAGGTGTTGGAACTGATGACGTTCTGATCCAGGCAGTGCCGANGTAGAATCTTTTGAGTTATGGCAGGTGTTGGAACTGATGACGTTCTGATCCAGGCAGTGCCGATAATGCAGCCAGATGGAATTAAAAACATCAGGAATCATTTCATTTGTATTGGTATTCATTTGGTATGTACCTTCTCACACTTCCAGTAGAACTTCAAAATAAATTTCCCTTTCTCAAAGTTTAGTCTTGCTTCTGCCATTACTTCTAATCAGTTGAGCTGTAAACAAAGAAAGTTTGAGTGTGTTATAATCATTCAAAGTGTGTATACATTTTTTGGGGACACCCTGTATTTTTGTAGTTTTACAGAGAGGACGGTTGGTTTTAGAGAGGAGTGAAGGAGGACATTTATGTTGATGTAGAGAGACCTTCCCTCAACAGAAATGGAGTCTCAGATACAATCTACCACCACCTATAGTGCTGCTGTCTTCCCTTCCAGAGACATTTGGGGACAGGTCCTGCATCCAACCAGGGCACCATTAAAAATTAGAAATTGAAATTTATTATTTGAAATATATTCATTGTTTGATATTTGAATAATGCATTTTACATCACGCATTATTCAAAAATTTGGACAATATATCTATTTATTTGTAATTGCAGGTTAGTTGTGACGTGACACCATGGTTACTGTAGTTACTGGAGGTTTAACATCATTTCTGACTGATGAAGCTGTTTCAGAATTAAAAACTTGAATCCAGTTAACTTGACTCAGTTTTCGTACAATATATCTACCCGCTTGGATGACTGAGAATCTTCACCAAAGGTTTATATTTTGGAAAATGGTAGATAGTAACGTAATGTGTATGCAGGTAGCATTTGTTGGGCCCAAACATGCAAAATATGCTGCTGTAAAGTGGTTTGAGTATGCTCCTCGAATCAAAACCGGGCATGTTCTGCTGCACTGTATGGATGTTTGGAGCTGTTGTTGTGGAGACACCAGTGTCTCCGCCCATTCACACTGGATTTCTGCTTGTTATCTAATAGTGCGAATGAGGCCTTGTTGGTGCAGATCACTGAGTCTATTCAGACGGACTTCTGATACCAAAACAGGCACCAAAGCCTTTTTGCAGTTTTCCACCTCTAAACATAAAGAAATACGAGGTGCTTTGCTAGTTCCTCTTTTTTTTTTTTTTAAATNTTTTTTTTTTTTTTTAAACTTCTTAAAGATCAGCTGCAGAGAGAATCTGCTGAAGTTGACGTCTTTAATCTGATTCACTTGTTTCTGAGGCTGTGCAGAGAATCCACTTTTAACTATTTGCCACGTTGTCATCCAAATCGTTCTGATTGTAGAACTTGCAAAGCGGAACACATAACACATTACATCTGATCATATCTGACAGGGTTAGCATGATATTCCTTGTTTACTTCACAATGTGAGCTCCTAGAAAAGGTGCAGCAAAGCTTTTGAGGCACAAAGAGCTTTTTCAGCTGCTTGTCTCCTCAGCAAGTCATCAATAAAAGATGAAGGAAGGAAAGCAGCACAGGATGAGGTGCGAGTGACAGTGAAAAGACGACATGGCCTATTTCTTCCCTGACGCGAGGCGCAAAGAGGTGGAATGTGTGTGTGTGTTAAAGCTTGTCATTACATTAGGCGGCCTACGTGTAGAGCAGTGTAAAAGCATCCTGCTGGTGTTGGCGTGCTGTGGCCGTGATCACGCTGACTGTAGTGACGTCAGACAGACTGATGCTGGTGAGAATGATGGTGAAAATTCAGGTCATTTTCAAAGCCTGCTGTTTGGCTGTTTGTTTTGGTCTGAACCAGTGCATACACAGTGTTTCACATACATAGACTCTAGGCGGCCTGCCCAGGTAGATGAAGACCTGCCCAAGGTAAGATAAAACCCGAATCCTGGACAGAAGGTAGACCCAGCCTTAAAAAAACACAACTGATTACATATATATACATGGTGTGCCTTCCCACTGCCACAGGTATATTTTCAACCTTTGGGAAACACACAGAAAAATTCCAAGAGAACCAAAATTTTTCAACCAAAGCTGCGAGAACTCGTTTTTTATTGGTCAGAAATGTCTGGATGTGGAAGTGGGAAAATCAAAACAGGAAGAAGCGACTGAATGTTACTGCATACGTTTATAGTTTCATTATATCACACAAACACCTGGCAGCAGAATGACAGACTTCAAGACACACGTGTGGAAACCGCATGTTGCTTCACATGATGTGAAGAAGACGTGCTGCCTCCAGACGCTGAACGGGAGAATGGAGCAACATGCTGACAACATACAAGCACACGCTATCCTGAACACATGTTGATCTGAACACTAAGATTGATGTGTTTCCACCTTTAACAGCATGTTTGATTTGTTGGATACTCAGAACTGATTCAGAACTAGTTCACATCGTGTTTGCACTGCAAGAGAACCACTCCTGAGCTGGTTTTGGACCAGAAAGAGATCAAGACCTCAAAAAGCTGCTGTGGGGGTTTAGATCTGAACCTCAGTATGGTTTCTGCGTTCAAACCTGCCCAAACAAACCTCAACGATCAGTTCAAACAGGCTAAACCACAGAGGGCTTCAGTTGCTGTGATGGTTCTCTGTGTGTGTCTGACGCTGCATTCACAGACCTCAGAAGTTGGATTTTTCCCAGTCAGAATTTCCAACTTCCGACCTCCAAGCATTCCAACCAAATGTAAACAAAAAAGCATGGCTGAATGCCAATAAATACTGTCAGATTAAATAAACATCGTAATAAATGATAACTAAAGTAAAGTTAGATTAACTGTTTGGACTGTTTTGTTATGTTATTTTACAATGATATTAATCACAGTATTAAACATTTGTGCAGATAAGTAATATTCTGAAATTATTTACACTTACATATCAATTATACACTGTAGATAGTTACTATGGCGATATATTTTGACCTTTTTATTTCAGTGTTACGTAAGAAAAAATACTTTATTCTGCCGTTAGCTGCTCACTTCCATTCACAAAGCTTGCTTCTACAGGTGCTGCCATGTTGAGTGACGTCGGGGTAGATAATTTTGGTCCGAGTTTCCAAGTTGGAGCTGCGACTTCAATGCATTTTCCAAGTAGGAAGCCAGAAAAATCCGACTTCCGAGGTCTGTCGAACGCAGCATAAGGCTGGCTTTACTCTACAAGTCTTGATGCTCAATTCCGATCTTTTGCCTGTATCAGATTTTTTGTTCAGCGTATTTACATTTTCTTTATTAAGCGGCTCATATCTGATACCTGTATTTATACACTTTGACCTTTGACCTGTAGCAGCAGGATACAGCTATGCATGCACACATTTCTGAGATGCATGTGAACAAAACGCTTCAATGTTCTAAGATGAGAGAAGTATTTAAAATCTGATTGCAGGTTAAAACTTTCACATGCAGAGAGAAACATCTGATATGTTGTGTGAGCGTTTATCTCTCCATCAGGACATGTATGTTCATCGGTTAATCATGGAGGAGAAGCGGGTGGAGTTGGAGTTTTGCTGCTGTAACAGGAGCCTGTTATCACACACTAACACGTCTGTTTGACATAAACACACATCAGCATGTCTGATATATGTAGTATGTCCTCCATTTCTGTTTACAGAGTGTCATCATATTGATGATATCATCATATGCAGATAAAGCAGAATGTTACGTAGGAGTCGGAATGAGAAGGAAATTCTGATCTGTGGATTTAGACAGCAGCAGCATTGGTGGATATCTGATACATATCTGATTTATTTCCACATATGCAAGTGGCCCAAAACAGATCTGAGAATATCTGATTCATGTGGCTTTTTACCATTTACATCTTCAGGAAGCGTGTCTGATATGTGTCACGTGAGCAAAAGATCAGAATCAGGTCACATGTACGTGGTGTAAATCCAGCCTACGCGGCTCTCAGGCTGCAGGTCTGGCCCTGTATTTGCTCTGTTTGTTGTGCTCCTGTGTTTCAGGTAATGGGAAGCGGAGTCTTCCATCTAGGTAGTTGGTAGCACCTGGGCCCAGTTCTCTCATGCTTTAAAGCCTCGCCTTCATCAGTGGATTTTGAGATCTCCTCCTAACAACATGCCTGCACACTGACGGTCCATTCCTCACACATCCAAGCACTTATTAACATGATCTTCACTCTGGTCTTGTCTGTGGTTTTCACTGGTGAAATGACACTAAATTAACTTCTTATTGCTCCAACCTGCGTACTTTTTGTCACGGCCCTGAGCCAGGTCGTGACACTTACCAAAGCAGATTAATTTTCAACATGCTCTAATCAATTTTTCAAATCATGCCTCTAGACATAAAGTGTGTGTATGATCATTGATAATTATTATTATAAGCTGTTCATGATATTATTACTGTAGGTAATGATTTGTTTCCTTTGGATGGAGGCATTTTGACCTGAGTTGACCTGACGTAAAGCCTGTGAGGTTATCTGAGGTCACAGCCTCGTGTGTTTGTATAGCTGCTGTAAGAATTTCATCTGTATGACAGTTCAGCCAAAACAAACCTGTTCAGCTTTCACTTAAATGAGCTCGACTCTGTTTGGGTCTCAACAGTTGCACATTTGAAAGAGTCATACAGAGCATCAGCTACAGCCTCAGGTTCTTCACATTCCTGTCGTTTGACAAGCTGGCATCATCCGTCAGCATCCGGTGTCCTTCCAGCCAGTCATCTGATTGGAAATATGTGAACTGTGTTTGATAAGATAATTAGGTTTTGCTGATGATGCACTTTGTATTGAAGGTGTTTTATACCTGGTGGTTAATGCGGTTGAAACAGACTGGCTTATTTCTCTCCTCACTATTCTCATCTCATATGATTTTGTTGATGTATTTGCTGCAACCCGGATCAGTAAATGAATTATAATATTTGTTGTATTTACCCTTGATCCAGTTTAGTTTCACAAATATTTCAAGCAAGCCAAAGCATGTCACTAAAAGCCATAAGAACGCTCTGCTTCATGCTCCCGTGTATTGCGTTACATTTCTTAAGCACTGACCTCAGGGATGTATACATTTAATTTTCTTGTATTTTTTAAGTGTTATTGAAATTGTCAGTTATGTTTAACATCTCTGTTTCTTTAGCCTTGTTATCCTCAGGAAATGATCTCGGCAGTATTTCCTGGGCCTGCGTCCCTCTCTCTCCTGACGAATATCTTGTTTTAATCTTGTTTTTATCATGTTCTTTTTTTGTAGGCCAACCTGAATGACTCACATAACCAGATGGTGGTCCACTGGGCTGGAGAGAAGAGCAACGTCATCGTGGCCTTGGCCAGAGACAGCGCCGGAGCCACCGGTCCCAAAACCAGCGCCGTAAGTACCTAGACTTTAATTTTGTAGGATTGATCTTTCATTAAAAAGTGGTCAGCCAGTCATTTCTCTACTGCTATGACAGACAACAATCTGTAAAATCTGCACTGACATTTTGTCTTCTTTTACTTTTCATTATCATTCAAAGGCAGTGATTAAATCCATCATGCGTCCTGCTGACAGCGCGCTGGTTCAGCATTCTTACTGCTGCTAAACTGTCGCCTCAGTCCATGCTGCACGTCTTTGTTTCAGATGTTCCTCGTGTTTCTGCTGACGTTATGTCAGCCACAGATTCATTCTTCCATCAGAACACACACTACTCAGGAAAAATGCAACAAACACAATTTATTCACTGCCACGCACCGCCGCACACCACCTGAGCTGATGTGAAGCTTCACAGGTTTACTGATGACTTTGGGGTTTTTAATTTCTATAATTTTCCTGTGAGAAGAAGTATAAAAGCCTGTTGTCACTAATCTAACTATAAAGACAGAAATCTCTGTCTGTGGCACCAATATCTCTAGAACCCGGCACTGTATGANCTAACTATAAAGACAGAAATCTCTGTCTGTGGCACCAATATCTCTAGAACCCGGCACTGTATGAAGCTGAAATTTGGCAGGTACTGCATATACTTGAGTATAAGCTGAGTTTTTATGACCAAATTTCACAAAGCAAATCAGGGGTCGGCTTATACAGGAGAAACTCAGATTTGATCCCAGAGAAGGAAATTTCCAGGTGTGGAAATACTACCATTACCACTACCCATGAAAATAGTTTAAATCATGCCTTAGAATGAGATATTTCCTGACTAAACATCTTATCCAGCAGCCATTAAGCTCTGCTGTGATTGGTCAGTTACAGTAATCAGCTGCTGAAATAAATATCATGTTTACCGGTACGTGGATTATTTTCAGAAAATCACAGGAATACTATGATAATACCCAGAAAAACAAGGAATTTGTCAAATAAATACATTGATGGAACAACATCAGGGGATCAGCTTATATATGAGATCGGCTTATACTCCAGTGTATACGGTTCTTAAAAAAGCATTTGCAGGATTAACATTAGACATTAGATGTTTTTGTATGTAGCATGTGGACTGACCACGCGACACCAGGAAGTGACACTTCCAGTTCTGCACCGAGATCACACATCTTTTCCAAACGATAAAATAGCTGGAAATTAACCTGCTGCAGAATTTAGAGAGCCACTCTCCAATGCCACCGTGAGGCACCGTTGTGTAATTGACTCTCGCTCGCCACGTTGCTATAAACAGTCGCTTGTCTTATGCGCTGTACGTAACTTCCTGCGTTACCCACTTTCACCTGGCAGATGCTAAATATTGCACATAATTACACCTGTATCTGTAAAGGTCCTGGCAGGTTTGTACAGAGGCTTTCTGGCACTTTGCTGTAAAGGAGACGGACATTTGACAGAATGCTGAGGTCAGCAGTTTAACAGACTCCATGTCTGAAAAGGGCTTCAGACGTCCACTGACACTCAGGACATAAACGGTAAAATGGCGGATCATCTGCTGCCTCAAGAAAATTAATTTGGAAAACACGTCAAATATTGATGATGATAGGAAAACACATTTGTACACTTTGATGTCTTATCTTGTCACAGTCTTATTTGAATAAATTCAGATTAACCACAGACAGCCAGTGTCGTATTGATCGATAAATACGTTATCATTTGACTTCATCCATCATTTAAAGTGGTAAATCATATTGGATTTTTAATTGGCCAAAATACCAGCTGACCCATTTATTACTTACTGTATTCCACTACTCTTCCTCTTGTGGTAACTGAGCCAAGCCATCGTATTTCTGGCTTTGTGTTGGAGAAAGGCTGACAGACGAGGCGCTCATGCTGCTCAGGCTCGGTGTGTAGTGAGAAGCCGTACTGGACGCTGGCAAAGCTCGTCATAGTGGATACAAAGAAAGGGTTAAAAAAAAAAGAACTGAAAAAGCTGGAGCATAAACGCATAAAGGAGGAGCAGACAGGAAGAGGTCCAGCTCAGTGCAAGTAGATTCTCCAGGCATGGAACAGCATTATTACGTCATCGCAGAGCTTCAGCTCAGGGTGTTTTCACAGATAGACTCTTTTAAAGGAACCAAACTCAGTCCTCTTTAAGTGGACCAAAAAGTGGACCGACTCAAAAAGGACTGAGTTCTCTTCATGTTCACATCGTAAGTGCACCCAAGAGAGAACTCAGGTGAACTTGCACTCTAATGGGTTCTCAGTTCCCTTCCTGTTCACAATACAAGTCCTTTACACATTTCAGACAGAGAGAGAGAGGTACTTTACAGTAGCATACTGTACATTCTTCATCACTTGGGACATCAACGCTTCCCTCCTTAATCACCTCTTTTGGGTCTGCACAGGCGCTTCCACCCAAAATCGTAGAATGGCTGTATCCTTGACACCAGCAGACTCACGCTGCATCTCATTTTGTCACGTGCGCTCACGTATGTTTGACGTAACTTTTTCACTTTAACACGGCACTGCAACGCGATCCTATTGTACCCTCGCTCTTTCATTTTCCGCGAAAACTGGAGAAGCATTTGTGTTTTTGTGTGTTGAAGAGAGCTGTTGCTTGATGAAGTCGTCGCTTCATTTACCAAGGAGGGCTGTCGTCTCTTCTTCTGACCAGACAAGCCCTCGGCTAGCCATCTTGCAGTTTGTTTTAAGCTGCTCTTCTCATGTAGTAGCGAGCTGCGTCATGTATGTATGGAAAGTATCGAGGACCAGAAAGGCAGAAGAAAAATGCGAAGCATCCCGGGACCATTTTGTTTTCAGATGGCAAAAATCAAAAGGTCCACAAAGAGAACTCAGAGCGATCCGTACTCAGACCACCTCGGGAAGTGGGCTGAGATCTTTTGGAGCGTTCACATATGCGCAAAAAATTCTGACTAACTGATCTGAGTTCATTTAAAAAGCTGAAACGTACCATTGAGGATGTTTTGAAAACATCCTCAATGACATTTCATCAAAACGTGAAATTCTTTGAGTTGATGAAAGTTAAGTTATTAAAATTATTTATTGTTTTAAAAGGTATTAAATGTTTTGAGGTTGAGTCTTGTTGTCCAGTTTAGTGCAGTGATACCCAGAAAATGATAAATAAGCGTCACGGTTTGTTCTTTACTAACTAGAGGATGTAGTTCTATGTCAGTGTTTTCTGGAAGAAGCAAGAAAAGAATCTACAAGCTGTAATCAGAGTCATGGTTTTGATAATCTGCTTTATGCAGATGAATGCTTTATGATGAATATTCCCTCATCTTTTTCCTCTTCAGGTCTACATGTCCTATGACTACGGAATGAGCTTCACCCTCGTCTCAGAGAAGTTCCGGTTGTCAGGGGTCAAAGCCAAAGATGGCAGCAAGCAGGTCATCTCCCAGTTTTACCACAGCCCTGCAGACAACCGGAGGGTAAGAAACAGTCCCAGTGCCTTCTAACAAACAAAGGTTAGAACATCTTACTTAGAACACCTTCTGACATTTCATTATCATCTCTGAATATGAGGCCAGCTCATGTGATGAGGCCTCATATTCAGAGATAATAATGAAATGAACGCTGCCAGCCAGGTAGGAATAGGCACCGCCGAAGCTCAGGTCAGGTGAAAATGAGCTGAAACCCAGAGGAGCTGCAGGCGTCAACCGCGAGAAACCCCAGCACAAGACATACAAGATCTGCAGGGAGAGCCACAGAACGGTCATTCTGAAAAAGGTAAAATGAGCAAACCGGGACATTCATTTACCTGACTATCCCGGAGAAATTAATATGTCAGGATATCAACATGTGGCTTTGGACTGTAGCCTTTACAACTTTAACAAGGCTCTTCATCCTCAGGAAACGAGCTCAGGGAAGATTTGGTCGTTCCACGCTCGTCCTGTTTCACAGACATGGAAGCAGTGCTTGAAGCGGGCCGGTACTTAGCGGTATGCAGCACCGGGATTTTCATTTCAGAGTACCGGGACATTTTCAGGAGTCCTGGAACCTCTGATAAATCTTCCATACTCTGCTGCAGAACAACGCAGAGGAAAACAACAGCAAAGGTGCAGCTGGACAAATTAAGTCGGGGGACCACATATTTATATATATTTGATGAGGATGGGGGGCAATAAAATTTCATTGTCACGGTCAAAGGGCCACACATGAAATAAAAAGAAAATCACTGTGAACTCAGCACATACCTGTCAACATTGAGGAGGGATTGTCAACAAGGGAGATGTTTCTGATTGGTCAGATCTGCTACAGCTGATCTGATACACCAACACACATCTTAATATGACCTCATCATGAGTTTCATCNGATCTGCTACAGCTGATCTGATACACCAACACACATCTTAATATGACCTCATCATGAGTTTCATCAAACGTGTGAACAGAAAAATAACAGCAACACCTCAGCTGTAAAATGACTGATTATTGATGTTTGATTTAGTCTGATTGATCATCTGATTAAAACGACTGGATGTGTGTTCATGCAGCTCTGAATGATAAAGAAACATAAAACAATAAAACAACAAGCAGCAACAAAATCCTCTGACATTTTTAATAAAACGTCCCGTTAGTTAAAGTTCATAATGCTGATAAACTTTATATTTTAACTCTCTGAGCAGTGAAACACACTTAGAAATGTGATGATCTGCAGATTAGAAAGTCAGATTGTTCTGCATGTTTGTCAAACTGTTCATGTTCATTGTTACATAATAATCAGAGGAGAATATTTCATTATTTTATGATTATCTAGGACAGTCATCCTCAAACTTTTGACTCCGGTCCAGATCTGGACCGAACCACAACTGTCTCAGACTCTGAGCAAATTATACTTTTCATATGTATTATTTGTATTATGTGTGAGACATCGCTGCGATGAGTCAAACTCTGCTTTCTCCGCAACGGAGAATTGACAAATGTCAAATAATTACAGGTCCTGTAATTTTCATTTTCCTCAGAATCAGGGGAATATGAAACGTTTAAGAGAGTGAGGTTTTAAATCAATCTGTTATTCTAGCTAGAATCCCAGAAGAAGAAGAAACCAAGTGTTGGCCATATGGAGACTTAAAATTCAGTGATGAAGAGCCACTGTGAACAACGACTAGGCACAAGACAAGGCACATTTCAATGAAGGGTCGAACCTTCTAACATGCTGCCTTAATTTCTCAGTAAAAAATTAGATTCCCAATCCAACCTTAATAAACTGACCTTTGTCTTACTGAAAATTTTTTGTGGACCTTTACGATCTGTATTTGAGAACCGCTAGTCTGGGAACTAAAACGCAGCAGCTCCAAGCGCTCTGACAGCCGATCAGCCGTGACATCATCAGTAAGAGACGTAGATTAGATGAGGATTGAAGTCTGAGGATGTTTCATTTCCTCTTAAATCGTAGCCTGTCCTCGCATCTTTTCCTCGCATCTTCAGTGGGCGGGAACTAAGACACAAGGAAAAGACACGAGTGAGGGAGACGTGGAAACGAGTAAGAGCTTTGGAAGGCAGCCAGAGACGAAAGGGCTGTTCTGGCTGAATCTGGGTCACAGCAGGATGTTCTGCATGTATCAGAGCTCCGTTAGAGCTGTAAGGTGAACGTGAACCTCACGTCCAGGTTCTAATTTTTTAAAATTTTTGTACATCATTGCCAAATGGTGTTCAAACTTAATGCACAGATAATGTTTTGCCAAAATATCATTCATAAGTTCCTTCTCTATGTAGAAATTTGACATAAAGGAGCAAACTTTGCATCATTTTTCAATGGCTTGAGTAATACGCTTCGGACAAATGTAGGCTGAAAAGCCATGAGCGCAGTCCTCTGTGACCTTNGCTTGAGTAATACGCTTCGGACAAATGTAGGCTGAAAAGCCATGAGCGCAGTCCTCTGTGACCTTTTTATTTGTTTTAAAGGGGAAAAGGCCATTTCAAACAAGGAAACTTGGACTGGATACGTCAGTTAGATATTTTCTGCCAGAAAATCTGCCAGACACGAGACTAAATGTGACCCTGAAACTTTAGTCCAGACCAGATCATTTAGAAGAATCTTAGCTGTCTGGGTGACCTCTTTCAATCTTTTCTAAACCATGCTTTTACAGACTTGCTTTTGCTGTCAGCAGTAATTTCAGATGCATTCAGACAGTGTTTTTGAGCTTTTAGTTCTGCAAGTGTCAGCGGTGATCCTGCCTTTCATCAGTGCATTAGTTTCTAAACGCTCTGAGAACAGAGAGGTTTTTGGGAATACAGCAATGAAAAGGAAATGTGAAAACTGGGAGTAGCACAGTACAGTTACATAATCAAACCTTTTTTCTGATTAGGCCGGGAAATGATCATCTGTAAGGATCGCTGAATAGTAACTCTCTGATATCTGTACTTTTCAAGAACTAGGTTGATAAGGAGACAGCTTGTCTAATGAAAACCACGTCAGGCAGCCGATAACATCACTTCCTTGATGCTGCTGTATTAATGCTACAGTGGAACGGTGTGGAGGTTTGTGAATAATGCCACTGACACTGTGGAGATTTCAGTACTTCATTACCTGTGACAAATAAATCTGTATTTGGAAAAGCTCTGGATAAAAAGTTTGAAAACGCAGGAAGGGAATGCTGTGCAGATGAAACGGGCTGAGAGATTAGTCAAAGTTTTTTTTTTTTTTTTTTTTTTTTGTCACTGTTCATTGAGTTCAGCAGATTTCAGGGTGTAATTTGCATCTTACCTGCCGCACAGGTGCTACCCCGCCCTCTGACCTCCTCTTAGCAACTCAGCCAGGCATTTTCCAGAAGTGAGAAGCTAGACTTGAAGAAGGAAGAGTTGGAGCTGCTGTGTGGTTTGCTGCTGAAAGCTACCGACGTTGCTAACGCACAGGAGTAGCGTGAAAACGTTAATGCAGGTCATATGATCAGCAGTGAGACGTTCCATTATTGTGTATTGGGAGCTGAGGGGTGACTCACCTTGGCAACCTTGCAGCTACTTTGAACAATGGCGTCGCTCAGATTCTAGGCTTTTCCACCCCGTTCATAGTTCAACTAAATTCAGCTTTGACCCATCCCCCGCTGACCTGCCCAAGAGAAAAGCTGCATGTGATGTAAGCAGAAGCAACACAACGTGCTGTCATTTTCTGAGTTACACGACAAAACTTAAAATCATACCACGATCAGGGCAGAAAAGGGATTTCATGGTGACATGTCAGCAGTCAGACGCCGATACCAGGTAATAATCTATGATTGTATCGGCTGTAGGTGCCATGATGCGTGTTTCTACGTCGGCGCTCCACTCCATGCACTGACCACGGCATTGAGATAGCAGGCAGCAACAAGATCGACACGTAGATCGTTCTTCATGCAGGCGCAAATACTGCTTATCACGTGAATGTACCCTGTCATCATCAAGTCAAGTTTTTTTGTATAGTCCAGCATCACAGTCAATGTGTCAAAGGGCTTCACGTACCAACAACACGTCAACGGCTCCAACCAGCTGCTAAGAAGACAAGGAGAGACTCCCTAAGAAAACCCTTATTACAGGGCTACGCAAATACAGGTCTTAAAGGTCCACAAAGAAAATCTTCAATAAGACAAAGGTCCATTTATTAAGGTCGGTTAAGCCAGGTTCGGATTGTGACGGGGGTGGGGGGTAAGGATGGCCGGACGAAAATGCAAATAACTTGATAACNGGTTCGGATTGTGACGGGGGTGGGGGGTAAGGATGGCCGGACGAAAATGCAAATAACTTGATAACTGTCCACTGTCTCTCCGCGCCACCCTGAGAATCCTTTTTTTGTCTGACAGCCAAGAAAATTATGAAAGAAAAAAATTGCTCAGTTTAAGTTAATTTTAATTAATATTATATTGTCAGTGCAAAGGACGGTCCACCAATGGCTGCGGCCCGCTGGGAAGAGTCCCGCCTCTCCTGATGGCCAATCCAACCCTGAGCCAAGCTAATTGCTGACAAAACTAGCAACTCTCAATGAGCCCAACACCGTGTCAACCCATTGTTGTCATGGAGATGACGGGACGCTGAATGTGATTGGAGCAAACCAAAGCAGAGTAGACATTGTCAGCAGTCAGACATTCAGAGCGCTGCTTACAGTGGAGAATTTGACTCGTTGTGTCTCAGCGATGTCCTGCAGATAATACAAATAATACATATGAAAAGTATAATTTGCTCAGATCCAGAGACAGTTGTGGTCCGGATCCAGACCGGAGTCCAGACTTTGAAGATGACTGCCTTATCTTATAAGGGAAAAAAAATGGAAGAAATCTTGAGAGGCAATTGGGAGAGCAGTTTCTTCTGCTGGGAAGGCCAGTTGTGGTGCAGTAGCCTGAGTGGGGAAGCAAAGAGATGAGTAACAACGAAACAAGACAGGAAAGTATAAAAACAGTAAGCCATGATCTCATAAAAGGATCTCAAGTCCACAAATACGTCATCAAAATGAAATCATAGAGGGAGTCCAGAGATGAGTCCATTGCAAGATCCTCGGGGGGGTGTGTGTGTGTGTGTTTGTGTGTGTGAGAGAGATGATGATATCGTAGCTAGATGTCGCCCAGGCTACGACATCATCAGAGTGGGAAGCCACATGTCAGAACAGTAGATGGATTTCTGGACCAACCTGAGCTTCAGGACCTCAAACAGGGAGAGTCCAACGTATCCAGAAAAATAAAAAAGAGAGAATTAGCAGGATGCATGTGCAAACCAACCCAAACTAAGCCCTGACTGCCGCTCACGTCACCACACGCTGCTGCTGCTTACCTCACCACACGCTGCTGCTGCTCACCTCACCACACGCTGCTGCTGCTCACGTCACCACACGCTCACATCACCATACGCTGCTGCTGCTGCTCACGTCACCACACAGTGCTGCTGCTCACGTCACCACACGCTGCTGCTGCTCACGTCACCACACGCTGCTGCTGCTCACGTCACCACACGCTGCTGCTGCTCACGTCACCACACGCTGCTGCTGCTCACGTCACCACACGCTGCTGCTGCTCACGTCACCACACGCTGCTGCTGCTCACGTCACCACACGCTGCTGCTGCTCACGTCACCACACGCTGCTGCTGCTCACGTCACCACACGCTGCTGCTGCTCACGTCACCACACGCTGCTGCTGCTCACGTCACCACACGCTGCTGCTGCTCACCTCACCACACGCTGCTGCTGCTCACGTCACCACACGCTCACGTCACCATACGCTGCTGCTGCTGCTCACGTCACCACACAGTGCTGCTGCTCACGTCACCACACGCTGCTGCTGCTCACGTCACCACACGCTGCTGCTGCTCACGTCACCACACGCTGCTGCTGCTCACGTCACCACACGCTGCTGCTGCTCACGTCACCACACGCTGCTGCTGCTCACGTCACCACACGCTGCTGCTGCTCACGTCACCACACGCTGCTGCTGCTCACGTCACCACACGCTGCTGCTGCTCACGTCACCACACGCTGCTGCTGCTCACGTCACCACACACTGCTGCTGCTCACATCACACGCTGCTGCTGCTGCTCACGTCACCACACGCTCACGTCACCACACGCTGCTGCTGCTGCTGCTCACGTCACCACACGCTGCTGCTGCTCACCTCACCACATGCTGCTGCTGCTCACGTCACCACACACTGCTACTGCTCAGGTTCTCATTAGGATTCACAATTATTGATGCAATTAAAACAGAAATCTTGGCTCCATGAATACTCTGTCAATGACAGGAGGATGGACCATTATTTAGTATGTTTACATGCACATTAAAACTTCATATGAATAAATTTCAAAAATTATTTATTAAAAAAGAAAGAAAAGAAAGAAAAGATGACGGTATGTAAGAAGCCTGCGGTTATTTGAGTTGTTTCTTTTTTTCCACCAAAACAGTTATAACTTGATGAATATCTTAGTAAACAGCATTTTACCCGCTGTAGTTTTCTATGGGTGAATTGTTTAAAATCTTTTAATCAAAAAAATAATAATTAACGCATGCTTACTCTGCGTAACAGACCTAGATTGTGTAAATTGATTTACTGAAGTGCAATCCGAGTAAAACATGTCTGCGTGTACTTCCTCACCTGCAGACTTAAATCCAATTAAGCAACACGTCATTTGGTTTTTAGTCATAGCAATTGGCTGTTTTTTTTTTTTTTTTTTANTTTTTTTTTTTTTTTTTAAATTGGTGATTTTTTAAAATGTTGGATGATTTTACTTGTATCATTTTTTTTTTATGAAATAAAAAATTTCTAGAATAAAAGCAGTATTTCCCTGTACCTTTTCTCTTGCTTGTGGTGTTTTTACGGTTTGCTGAATGGTTTTTGATGTGTATGGCCTTTTATGTAAAGTCTTTCATGTACAGGTGACAAAGCAATTTCCCTACCTGGGATTAATAATAAAGTTAACCTTAACCATCATAACCTAAACCATCATTTAGCAAACAGCGGAATCCTGTGAATTCTGTCCATCCAGGCAAACTCACAATTTTCCTTAGTAGTGTCCATACTACATGTAAACGCACAGACGTTCTGTTGCTATAGCGACACCGCTGGTGATGTGTAATCTTAACGTGCAGCACCATCCTCATGTCAAGTCTTCATGGTTTTAAAACAGCATCAGAGTGTGTTTTGTGCTGAAGTGTGTTTTTCCTCCTCAGTACCTTTTTGTGGACTCCACCAACAATTACCTGTGGAACACCTTTGACTTCTGTAAGAGCGTGCAGGGATTCTCCCTCCCCTTCAAACCAACAGACCTGCTGCTGCACAGCAGAAGACCCAGCCTGGTGCTGGGCTACGACAGCTCCCACCCAAACAAAGAGGTAAAGCCACCACCATGAATTCTGATTAGTCTTAGCTGCTGAGCGGCACGTCTGCTGTTTCTGCTGCTTTACAGCTACAACTCTTCATGTGTTAGAAAAGGAAATACTTATTATTTTGAATATTTTTTTTAGAAAACATATTAATAATTTAAAAAAAAGATAAAAAGATTTGCTGTAAACACTTTAAAGGACCATACCCCTCATTTTGCATGTTTGAGCCTAATATATTAAATTTTCATACATGTAACGTTACTGACAATCATTTCCCAAAGCATACTACTGGAACAGTGAATTAAAAATGTTTTTCCTACCTTCCAGACCTCCATTGGTTTCAGTTCATTCTGCTATTAAAATCAACTTGTTGATACTGTAAACGTTCTTGGGATAGGTAATCCATCATCACCAACAAGACGTGTATTCAGGTTTTTTTAGAAGTTATGTAATTTTAGTGTTTAAGCTCAATAAAAAGC